>JAWRVZ010000160.1:1297500-1596338 GCA_037043235.1 Rhodeus uyekii
TCTTCACTTTCTATCCCTGAACCTAAAAAATAAAGCGGAATTCTTGATTTCTCATTTTTCTGCTTTTAGTACTAAAAAAAATAAACATACACAGATCTAAACAGACTAAGAAGTATTGTATTTGAATATATTTAAATGTTTAAAAAATAGAATACTTGAATGATGATTATTCTGGTGCTTTTTTAGCTTAGCTTTTCATTTTTGGGTGACCAATTCTTTTAACCCCACTATTACACAGGAAGTACAAATCAAAGAGAATGTATTCGTACCTCCCGTAGGCAAAACGTCTGTCTTTGTGATGGTCTCCAAAGGTATCCCATAGCCGGAGGGACACACTTACGTCATCCACAACATCTCTGGAACGCTCTAAAACCTACAAGGAGTCATAGCGTTAATTAAAGTAGCACCCCTGCCCCAGAGCAAAGACCACAGGCATGTTTGATCTTTTTCTGTAATCCAGTTTCCCCTCCACCAGCTGAAATTTAAATGAATCCTGAAGGACGCAAATCCGGGGATCCAGCCATGGGCCTGAAGTAAGCGCTATGGTAACAGCAAGGTAGATTTAAGAAGATTTACCTCTTGACAGACTCTGTACTGGTCGATGGCCCAGACGGTGGGTACATGGGTGGCCAACAGTTGGTATTGGGTCAGGGTTGTGTTGCAGGCCCGGGCACAAATAAGGCGAGTCTTCCCTACGGCATTGTCTCCTACAACAACACACTTGATGGTCTCTACGTTGGGTCTTTCGTAGTCCATACTTAACTTTAGCACCCTACGACAAGAAGAATGTACAACAATTCATACCGGCGCACATACATACTGGGATTTCATTTCAGATCTATTATAGCAGAAGCTGCAGAGAGCGTTGACCTTGCTGTGGGTCAATGAAACCTCAATATAATACAGGACTTCTTGTTTTCACATTCCTAAAATAGTTGCCCTATATTATATCCACATCTTGCTCCTGCTGAGTGGGACAAAACCCAACCCATATGACTTTCTTGTCAGATGCAGTGTGTATGACTGCAAATATAGAGATGATTTAAATGAAAAAATAAATTTTTTGGAATTCAAAGTGTTCCAACTATTTGCTAACACTATAAGAGTGTGTTTAATAAGAGCTCTGGTCATTATTGGGTGTTAACTAGTTGGCAGGTGATGTAACATTAAGTTATACCATTAACAGTAAAGTTCATACATGTGGTATTAGTATTAAATATTGAAACCATATTATTTCTCACATTTTAACTCCAAGTCTGAATACATAACACAATATTAAATCACTGATGTGGCTTTAATCATTCCAATTATACATAACGCGGCATCATCTCTAATTTCCACCTTCACACCTTCAATACACTGGATCTTTTTTTAAGGCGAGGTGTAAAAAAAAAAAAAAGCATTCTCTGAGAATCATCACTGAGACTTTAACTTCTAAACCTCAACAGTGATGTCAATTAGCATTAATCAGCTATATGTAAACTTGAGCTTTAATAACTGGATTAAGGCATGTGTACTCATCCAGCATGATGACAAAACTTCCATGCGTACACATGTGTGCTCTCTATAACTAATCCACTCATCTTTTATAAAAACTCTTTATAGGCTACAGTGCGAAGACAGATTCATTGGCATTTTTTCAGGGACAATTGCAATTTAACTTTGATCAAATAATAAGGTTTTAGGTAGAATCATTTCATTATTCATTAAGTTAAATGTTGCCTAAAATGTTTTATTAAAACCAAAGTGGTATCAAGGTTCAGTGCATTTTTTCCAACCACTTCCGATTCCAGACGAAGAAAGCTAACTTGAAACTTAAGAAATCATACAATTTTGTAGAAATTGTAAGTAAATGTAAAGTAAGAAACAAAGACAAGTCATGATTTTTATTTAAAGCACATACATCTAAAGGGATTATGACATTAAAGTATGAACTTGGAGAACATCATTTTAAAACCTACTAACCATAACTGCAGAATCAGAGATATTGTAGTGCAGGAGTCAAATAAATTATAAAGTAAACAAATACAACAGCGAAACATGCAGACGCACATGGTGTTATTTATCTCATCTGACCATTAACCCAAGTTGATTTATTATTAATATAATTATTAATGCGATGTATGAACTTATATATGCATATAAAAGCAATAGTTTTGAGAATATTGACATGACTCCACATTGTCCACAAAATGTAATGTTCTGAAATAATTTCACAACCAACACATTTTTTTTTATAATTTACTAATAGTATATAGAAAAAACAATATATCATTGTATGTATTTAAGAAGTTTATCAACTGTCGAATTAGCCTACACGAGGACGTCACCTGCAAACAAAAGCCATCACACGCATACGTACCGTGTCTTTGTGATGTGTGTGTTTATTGTTGTCAGAAGTCAAGAATTCTGTATACAGTGACTGCAGCTTGCTGATATTATGAAAAAACAATCGCTCGTCGCTAGCTGGGGAAATGCTGCAAAACCATCTCCACTACGTCCCCGTGCGCACAAAAAGTTAATTCCTAAATACTTGCAAGCGTATAGACGAGTAAACACGCGGGGGTATTGTGTCCTTCCCAGTCGCGAGGCTCTTTGAGAGAATCATCATCTGTCGCGAGTCAGATGCGGCTTCCATTGTGACGTCATAGAGCCGGGGCTATTAATAGCGCGCGCGTACGATTTCATTCAGGAAAACAAGGTGCCTCATATGTGCTGTGAGCCAGACGAGAGCCTCGGCCAGCGTCTTAGAAGCTAATTTTCACTGAACTACGAAGCATAGCGTGCTCGTTTAAAAAAAGAAACCTCTTAAAAGCGTTGAAATTTGACATATGGCTGCATACCTGCAGTCACTGTCGAGGCTGGTAGCCATTTCAGACTAGTGCTGTATAACAAGGCTTTAAGTTATGAAATGTATTTTGATGTCAGCACAGTCAGGTCCACTTGCACACACACTCTTTTACACCCTGAGTAGATGCTGAATGACTGACAGGTCTGTTGTCTGCATAATTTTAATCCAAATAAGTACATTACCATCAACTCATTTCCCATATTATCTTTTACATACATAGTGGATGAGCAAAAACCTGAATGGCCGATTAGTTCTGTTTCAAAACACCATAGACCCACGAATCCAGTAGAAGAACGGACTGTCCTAATTCTTGCAATTTCCTCTGTCTTTTTACTTGCTAGGAGAAAAAGCTCAAATTATGAATGAAACCAGGGCGGCGGAGACGAGACCCACATCAAGAGAAACTTCAGGGCCTGTCTCATGCCTTTAAGCCCAGAGGATGTGTTTGAATCATGCATGAAGTGTGTGATGTAGATATATTTATAACTGCTTTGAGCCTGATCCCTTGGTTTACTGGAGGCAACTGAATGAAGGCAAAGTTGAGTGGGACACGTCTTGTAAACAGGATTATGCAGCTTCAGTATGGGGATGTCTTAGCCTGCCTGCATGTCAAGTAGGTGAAATCATGTGGTGCGTAACATAAGTGAAATTTCACAATGTGTGATATATAATCCTTCAAATTAATTCGAATAATTCATGTATAAATGCCTGCTATGACCCAGTTGTCAGACTAACTTTGCATTTAGTGCATCACTAATGAGCGCCAGAGTGGCACAAATTGATGACAGTTCTAAAAATGCACAAAACAAAACTTTATTCCCATTCCATAACCTTTGAAGCATCACAAATGAAGCACCGTGCATTTTTTCACTAATCCGCCATCTCGTTATGATTGCAAATACCAGAATTATGATAATATACTTTGTGCTTCATAGGGCAAAAATTAATTTTACATTTGGATTTGGTGCTATTTGAAAAAGCGGGGTCTTTTTCCTAATCCTGATCCTGTGGTTAATCAAGATAACCAGGACTAGTGATGTGGGAATCCTTTTAATCTACTAAAGCCATTGATGTGCAGACAGAGTTGGCAGGTGAGTGTGCTAATCAGCCTTTAGCCAGTGGCACAGTTAGATGTCTGGGTTTATAGCCTCAGGAAGAAGAATCATTTTGAAAATAATTGCTCCATGTGTGTGTGGCACTCACATACTCATGTCGGTTCTGAGAGGCGTCCAAATCACTAGTACTAATGCTTCTGTTTTGCATTCTTTTCTAAATGTAATGGATTGTTCAAAATGTAATGGAATGTTCAAAATGTAATGGATCATTTTATTTATACAAATAACTGATATGAGTGCACACTGAATTTAACAAGTTTTTAGTATTTGATATGGACAACAATTGCTTTAATAACAGCATGGACTACACAAGTTTGTGTAAACCATTGCCTAAATGTGTGTGTGTCTGTGTGTGTATGTACACACAAACAGACAGAGAGAGAGAGAGAGAGAGAGAGAGAGAGAGAGAGAGAGAGAGAGAGAGAGAGAGAGAGAGAGAACATTTGTATTTGGCAATTTGCAACTGTGAAATTTATGAATACAATATTTTATTTTTTGGTTTTGTCAGATTTGTATTCACATTCTCATTTGCACGCATTTATAGACATTCTCAATTTTACTTAACATTTTATTTAATAATTTTTTTGTCATTTTATTTTATTTAGATCTATCTGTCTTAGATTTGCTGCTGTCCTACATAAATTTCCATGTTGGAAGAAAGAAATGTTCTCTTATATTCATATTCCTGGTTTGTAATTCATGCCCCCAGACTGCTGACATCCTCATGATTATTAATTTTCTGTGGTTAAAAATGCACAGATTGCTTACAGCTGCCTCCCAAATACAGTGGAGTTCGTTTATCTCGACTCATGGTTAACTCGCCAATCCTATTATGTCGACGTTTTTGAAGTGGAACCGCCAAACACCCTATTTGTCTTAGCATTTTTCTCATCGGTTACGTCGATTATTTAATGTCGCCGAACACTAATGTCTCGAGCACAAAAGAGGGACAAATTCACCACTTCACATAGTTATCTCATGACTAAGATCGTATCTAGTTCACGCGTTGCACGTGAATCTCCAGCGACACTTGTCTCACAGTGCGGATTGAAGAACCCGGTTACTAAAAGACGGGATGAAGCCAAATTTGTTGAGAAAGCACATTAGAAAGGCAGAACGCAAGAAAGTATGCAATCTAGTACAGTGTGATGACCTCACGAATATGTTATGACTGTTTACGCTGTTAGTTAGTGCACATATTCCTTTTGTTGTTAGCAAACATGTACAGTGTATGTACATTTTTATAGCATGCCGATCGCTTCATCAAATAAATCGCCATATTGGCTGTTGGTTATCTCGATCATTGGTTATCTCAATGCTTTTTTGCAACCCAAGACCGGCGACATAACCGGATTCCACTGTATAATGTTTCATACATTTGTGCATTTCATCAGAACATCAGAACAGATTGTAGAGGCCAATCCTGGCTGGAACTGAATTCAAAGCTTGACAGAAGTAACCAACAGACAGAATCTTTTATCCATACATAGACAGCTCAAATGCAACCGGCTCTAAACGGCAATGATCAATCTCAAACAGATGGCAAAAGCCAAGCCATGTTTGATAGTGCCTCTGCAAAATCTGTCCAGAGACACGTTACATAAGGGTGATGTGCAAGTAGCTGCATTTACAACCATAGATTTATTCCTTTATTCACACTCCATGCTATTCCATCTGGATACTGGACACATAATTCCTTGACCTAGGCAATGGCCAACAGTAACCATGCCTCCTAAGACAGGCTTTTACTGGCAGCCTAAGAGTAGACAAACACATAATGTTGTAAAATTGTATGTTATTTTGTGTGATTAAAGTTCAGTTAGGGCATAGATTATTTTATGCCCTTTTTATGTCTAAATTATTTCTAAAAGAGTATGAAGAGATTTTCTTGAAATTTGAATTTGTTTTGGAGATAATTTGATAGACAATTTGATATTTTTTAGACTGACATGTCTCATTCATGAAAATCTTGTCAAAAATACTTCAGGAACTTGTGTGGCTATACATATATCTATTCTGTTCAATGGTCTACATTTGGGACACCTGGTGGTGTATAAAGGTAGTGCATGTCATAAATGGTTTGAGATATTTAATAATGCATAATATAAAATAAAAAATAATCATTTTGTATTTTGTACACAATATTTTGAATGACAGTAAATGTACATTTATGTATATATATATATATATATATATATATATATATATAGGAACCATTTATGTATATATATATATATATATATATATATAGGAACCATATATATATATATATATATATATATATATATATATATATATATATATATATATATATATATATATGTGTGTGTGTGTGTGTCTGTGTTGTCAAATAATAAAAAAAATTAACTAGATTAATGACAAATTACAAAATTAATGATTATTTTTTCAGTGATTTAATTGTGATTTAAAACAATTTTTAAAATATATTTAAAATGTAATAATTTCACAATTAATCTCTAAATGAATTTAGACACAACATAAAGACAGTATATTTTAAATATTTGTGTAATGGCATCTTTTTATGAATAAAATGGTGAATGATGAATGATGCTGCATTAATCGCAATGAATGTTTTAACATGTTAAACTGAAAAAAACAAAAACAATTAATCACATGCACATGCATTGACAGCACATATGTATATGCATAACTGATAAAACTGATGACCAATATATTTTTTCATGCCATCATTAAGAGCAGAGTGTGAAGGTTGAATTAGCAGGGCAGTATCACAGCTGTACATTAAATATTGCAATCCACACAGCATAACTGGAGACATATCAGAGTTCAAAAGAGGACAAATTTGTTGATGCGTGTCTCGCTGACTCATCTGTGACCAGAGCTGTGTTTCCCAAAAGCATTGCAAGACCAAGTTGTTCTCTACGATCAACTTAACTCTTGTGTATCGAGAGCTATATCATGGCATTCTCTACTGTGCTTGATGGGCGCGTTGAACATCTCCCATGGCTTGTCACCCGATCTAAACATTTTTGAGACACTTTAGAGCAGCAGGACAGAAAACGTTTACCTCCATCAGCACCACATAATGACCTGTGCTGCGTTTCCCAAAAGAATAGTGAATTAAGTTGATCGTAGGCAACACCACTGTTCTAGAAGAGGAATGGCTCATAATCCCTTCTGGCCACGGTTAAGTACTATAATTACTATAATATTCCCAAGATGATTGATGCTGTATTGGCTGCAAAAAGAGGCCCTGCACTACATTATTAAATGGTTATGATGTAAAACCAGGTGTTTCGGTTTCATTCCAAGCCTTGTATGTGTGTAGTCCCTGTATGTTTGTGTTGTCTTTGTTTGTTTGGAGCACATGGCTGACACATGTTGTTTGTGTTGTCATGCCATGTGTACTGTTACTCCGCCCCTCTGGTTTTCTTGTTATCTCATTAAGTCTCACACCTGTTTTGTTTGTTTGTCACCCTTTAAATTCCTCTCTTTTCTCTGTCCTGTGCCAAATTGAATCTCTGCATGGTTTATCTTGAGCAGCTGAAGTTTTTGTTTATGGTTATTCCCCCCCCCCCCCCCCCCCCCTTCCCTTTTTTCCTTTTATTAGCATTGTTTTTGAGTTCCTGTCTGGTTACTGAAGTTCCCATTTTTTGGATCTTCTCTGCCTGCTAACCCCAAAAGATTCCAACCACCACCTGCTCTCTCCATGTTCACTATTTTCATCCCCTGCCATTGTCACTGTAGTTCCTCAGATACTTGCCTGTCTCATAGGGTGTGTCTCAATCAGATTATGAATTAGTGTATTGTGTTAATGAATAGGCACTGGTATGGACCGTAAAAGATGCTGGCTCACTACATATTGGAACACTGATGATTATTTTTCCAGCGACATGACAACGTACTCAATGTACAGCATCACTACTGGCGTTTTATGAACAACAGAACTTATTACTTGTAATGTAATTTAGCATATAATATGATAAATACTTTGCTTGTTACATATACATGAAAATTTCAGCTGTAAATTAACTATACATTTTGGTTAGATTGTTTATTACCTTTCTAGGAATGTATGTTTAGGGTTCCCATACAAGGGACACTCAAAATATTTGTACTGTTTACCACACAGTATGTCATTTCAGTGTTTGCAGTTAATTATGTATATAAAGGTTCTCAGACATAAACACATTTGTTTTGCTTAACCTATTTAGGTACAATTTACAGTGGAGTTCACTTTTCTCAACGTTTTTGAAGTGGAACCGTCAAAATCCCTATTTGTCTCAGCATTTTCTTTTCGGTAATGTCGATTCTTTAATGTCGCCGAATCCGGGTTCTTCAATCCGCAGTGGCACTGAGCAGAACATGTGTCAGAAACAGGGATCTGTTTGTGTGTGTGTGTGTTGTGTGTGTGTGCGTGCACGCGTGTGTGTGTGTGTGTGTGTGGCTGTACTAGATTACATACTTTCTTGCGTTCTGCCTGTCTAATGTGCTTTCTCAACAAGTATGCCCGCGTATTATCACCAATAAACGGCTTTAACCAGCCTTGGAATTCAGGGTTTGATTCCCACTCCTTCCTGTATTTTTGGGTGTACAGTTTTGACTGAGACATGATAAACAAGCCAGCTAGTTAGCTTTTGTCACAGACAGGCGCACAAACACAGTGGACGAGAGTACGTGACTGAGGCTGTGTGAGTCAAACAAATGCAACGATTTATATTTATGCAGTGATTTAATTATTTTTTAGACAAACAACATTTAACATGACCGCGATCCACGCACAATGTGAACTCAGCGCATGCGCAGTGAACTCTCAGTCACGAGATAACCATGTGAAGTGGCGTATATGTCCCTCTTTTGTGCTCGAGATACTACGATTCGGCGACATTAAAGAATTGACATAACCGATAAGAAAATGCTAAGACAAATAGGGAGTTTGGCGGTTCCACTTCAAAAATGTCGACGTAATAGGATTGGCGAGTTAACCGTGACTTCGAGATAAGTGATCTCCACTGTATATATATATATATATATATATATATATATATATATATATATATAAATCATTTTTATATTAAGGTGTTTGAGAGTCAGGGTGATCATTTTTGCTCTGATTATCATGGTCGGTTTTTACTGCACACATGAAGACTGCTGTAATTCCTCATAAGAGCTGCCATGAATGTCTAGGATTGCTGGAACATGTTCCTGGTATTTTAAAGACCATTTGCCTGAAGAACAAATATCATTCCAATTGTGACTCAGAGGTCTCAGTATTTACTCTGCACTGACTAAACAGTGTTTCCTTTTTACTTTTATTTACTGAAAGTTTAAGTTAAATTACCACCATGTTGACAGCTGTCTTACAACACTCACTATTTACACAAAAACTCATATTACAACTGGATGTAACTAAAGGCAAGACTGGGGCTGGATGTCATACTCCACATATTATATAATGCTGGGAGTTTTGTGTGTGTAATTTAACATTTATACCATTATTGTCAAAGAAAGAAAAAAAGTGACAATATGTCTGAATAATGGGACATGTTGCCACCATGTAAGGTAAATTGAAATCTGAAAATTAGGAAATACAATAATTCACGATAAAACGGCAAAACATTTGAGCCTAAAGAACTTGTAATTAATCTGTTCAACAAAATGTAAAACATGTGTGACAACTTGCCCCTATATAAAATAAGTTTAGAGTTAATCTGCTTAATAGTTAACCTTAATGTACTCCACTCTGTTTTTACTTACCCAAGAGAAACGTGTTCAACTCCGACCCAAACCTCATAAATGCATCCCTTGTGACAACAAGCCCCGATCCCTGTTACATATTGCAATTAATGTAACAACGGGTCCTTATAGAAATTTAAAACAATGGCGCCATCTAGTGTTCTTGAAAGAGCAACGTCAACATCACTTCAATCGAAATAATGAAGTTTACTAACCTTGCAAGTAAACGATTGCCTTGCGAAAGAAAAGAAAAATCAAACTTCTAAACTAATTATACAGATTGATAAAAAAACGATGATATTTGATTATTGCCCTGCCAAATGCGACAACACAATAGCATAAACATTTCGGAAGATTTTCGGACAAATTTGGAAACGTGTCAGCTGGTGTTCAAAGATTATGTTTTTGTATTTTCCACTAGTGTTCTAACAACTTATTGATTACTTTTTATTATTGCTCTTCAATGGCCACCCTAACCATAATTTCGGTGCACAATAAAGTAAAGACAACTTTAACACACGTTCATATTGTCATAAAATTATATTGCCATAACTGTTTCTTGAAAGCATTCGATATATGTAACATGACACGTTTTGAGAGTTATTGCATGCTGGCATGCATATTTTTCAGGAACAGAGCCAAAGGACAGAGCAGGAAGTTGTTGCACTTTGGGACAAATATTTCAATGTGTACAGTTTCTCCGGGATCTACTTCAACATGGCCACCGTCGACACAGGTGAAAACGAACCTGCACAGGTGAGAGAACATCACTCCTGATCTCTTCTCTTCACTTTCCTCTCACTTTCTGTCACTAAACGAGTGCTTTTTACGCTTTCTGTAACTTTGCAATGGGTGACAGCCGCGAAAGTCTCGTTGAGTTTTATCCAGAGTGTTCCGTTTTGATATTTCTGTTTGGTTAATGTCTGTAAATATGTTTCTAAGCATGCAGTTTTTGGCTGAGCGGAATAAATGTCAAATATGTCTTTAATAAGGTGCGTTTGCCTGTTTCGCGGGAATTCCCCGACCAGCGCTCTCTTCTGTGATTTGACCGTTTCGGTTTTGAAAGTGTTTTCTGATCCCAATTTATATTTTTGTTTTTGCTGTGAATTATTTTCCCGTTGCTTCTGATGACAGTTAAGAATGTTTACCACGTCAACACATATTTACAAACATGTGTGTGGAGCTCATGATCATATAATAATCATTAATAACTGTTTATTTGTGCATTTTCTGTCGGACTGAACGCTCCTTTCATTTGAAACTCACTGAAAACTTCAACAGTAGTGTACAGTATTTGTTAATAATAATAAGGGGTTTCCAGTTCACTGCTAGGGTGTTTTGAGCGGTTGCTAGACGGTTGCTAGGCAGTTGTTAAGGTGTTTTGAGCGGTCCCTAGAGGGTTGCTAGGCAGTTTTACGGTGTTTTGAGCGGTCGCTAGAGGGTTGCTAGGCAGTTGCTGAGGTGTTTTGAGCGGTCACTAGAGGGTTGCTAGGCAGCTGTTGCAGTGTTTTGAGCGGTAACTAGAGGGTTGCTAGGCTGTTGCTAAGGTGTTTTGCTTGGTGCCATTAATTGCATTCTGTCAAAATAGCCCACAAATCTCTTAAATGTTCTTATCAATAATTATAATGTTATTACTAACAATAAGGTAAACTGCTACTGATAAATACGCCAACACATTCACTTTTATTAATAATACATCTATTTGGAATTAGTCAATTCATATTATTATATTAAGCTAATTATGCAGAAATATGCACATTAAAATATGAAAAACATATATGTGAGAGTTTCATGAAATTTCCATTTGAATGTAATGATTAAATATTATTTGGAAAAATATCTGTTAATGTTATTAATGAAAGTAATTTCATAAAATTAAACCAAATGAAAAGTCTTATAAGGTACATTGACAATAAAATAATGGACAATGCAAAATGTTTAAAAGTTTTGCACACCAAGATTGAATTTATTTGATTAAAATACAATAAAAACAGTAATAATGTGAAATACTATTACAATGTTAAATAAATGTTTTCGATAAGAATATATTTTAAAATGTAATTTATTCCTGTGATGCAAAGCTGAATTTTCAGCATCATTATTCCAGATTTCAGTGCTACATGATCCTTCTGAAATCAGAAACGTCTTATTATATAAAATTTGAAAACAGTTTCATATTTTTTTGTAAACTGTGATTAAAATGTTTTTAGGAATCTTTGAATGTGTTTGAAATTAAAAAATATTTTTTAACATATACGTCTTTACTGTCGCATCAGTTTAATGCTGCCTTGTTGAATAAACGCATTTCTTTAAAAATATTTTGATCAATGGTGTTGGAATGTGGTGAAGAAAAATACAATTCTAGGCTGTTTCTTATTCAAATCCAAATTTAAATTCAGACGTGGTTTGTTAGTATTTGATGCATGGAACTTTTATTTGTGATTGATTACTAGATCACATAATTTTATGATGTTTATTGCGGATTCTTGTGCAGACAACATGTCGGGAAAGACATTTTCTGTAGCGGCAGTACAAAGTTAATGTTTTATTATTACAGTGTGGGCAAACTATGAGGTGGAACAAGGGAATACAGGTTATTCAGATATCCGGAGTCGGTCGTGTAGAGAAATCCTACCCCTGCAACTAGAGAGAGGCTGAATGACAAGCATTTACTGTTTCCATCCCATGTATGGAGCTTATCACTGTGCAAACTTAAACAACAGAGTGTGTCTGTTCTTTGGTCAGGAGTCTGTCTGTCATTCCTGACAAATGCCTGGACTCAAAAAAATACTTTAACTCCAATTCAATGATGGACAGTGGTTCCACACAACCAACTGTTGTGTTCAATTAGTGTTCACTAATATTTAAGGATTATTTTTAGTCTGTCACAACTGACTGAAGATGAATCTATTTAAAATAGTTATGTCCAACTAACTCAATTCATTCACTCTGATGTAACTTAAACTGGTTAAGTTTTGTATTGTATTGTTTTGTCTTGTAATTTACACAACAACAAACTAATTATAATTTTATTTACATATGGTGTTGGCAGTCTTGAAGTGATACTGGTTTTAGCCAGAGAACTATCATATATATGACTGGTTTTTTATCAATGTGACATTTGAGTCTCAACCAAATCACAAACTAAACACTTGGTTTACCACAATGGTAACCCCAAAACAATAACATAACAGAATCTTTTTCTACATCAAAGAACAGTACAAAAAATTAAGTCTCTCCATTTTCTCATCTTGCTAAAAAAATGCATAAAACAACACTTTATTTCAAAATTTCTTGCAATTCAGCCTGTTTCCAAAGCATTATGGGAAGTCCTGCACATGTTGCTTCAGCAAAAACTGTTTGGAGAGTTTTTACAAGACCAAAACATGTTCAGAAAACACAACCAATTTAAGTTACAGCAAAGTGACTGAATTGAGTTGGTTCTACATAGATTTGTCCTCAGTCAGTCGTATTGTCAGAAGGATTTTGTATAAAAAATAAACCTTTAATGTTATTAAATGCTAAGTTGGTTGCGTGGAACCACTGTCCATAATATGAGTTAAAGTATATTTTTCTTTTGAGCTTAATATGATCCAGTTGTCCGCATTTGCCTTTCATTTATGCATTCTGCACTTTTTCACTTTTCGTTGCTGCCACAGCAACATAAAGCCTGTGTGATACAGTTATTATGCTCAGCTGGGCCCTTGTCTATTCTCCAAGCTTCTTCTGGAGACAAACAAATGAGCCAGTGATGCGTTGATGATGCAAACGTTAAAAAGTGCTGGCCTGTGAGTCAATGGGGCTGTTGGTTTGTTTGACTGACACAGCTGGCGATGATACAGAGATGTGAATTAGACTCTCTTTTAGTGAAAAAGGTAGGTGCGGATGACTTCAGCTGCCCAGCTGACCGACCTTTGCATCATGCAGTTGGGCGAGAGATCTTGTTCCAGCAGTACTGCAAAAGTCAAGACAAAATGTCATTTCAATCATCTTATAATGGTTGGTTAACCTCTCAGTGTCCAATCTGGTACTCTAAATCAAGAGTTTTGCAATTGTGTAAAGTTAACAATTCACTGTCAATTTTAAGACCAAAACTAAAGATACAAAATAGGACCAATCATTCAAAACAATGCTGTATAAATGCACTTGTTGAGCATGATATGATGGTATCTTGACCAGCTGAGAACTTGTGAAGAGCTTATCAAATGTGTAAAGGAGTTAAAACGGCAGCAGGAAGTCCACTGTTACACGCAATTTAAGATCTGCTGCAAAGAGACATTTCTGGTGCTTGTACTGAACTGTGGAAAAACACACCTTTTTGCATCTTGTGACATCACATCCTGTTTTTGGTTTGTGTTACATCAGTTGAACCGCACCAGAGTTTGTTTGGAATTTGTTCTTCTAATTTTTTACATTAAAATGAACCGCACTAACACTGCAATCTCCCCAATAAAGTTAATTTTAATCGAACCCCTTTAGTGTACTATATGCACATGATACATTTGATATATTAATGTAGATATAAAGATATATTAATGTTTTGGAGGTCATTTGTTTTACAAAAAGGACTATTAATGGAGACAGATTACTATGTCATAAATGGAGACAGAATAGAGGATTTTCATTGGATCAGAAATTGTCTGTCTATAGCATGTGAGACATTAGCAGCCTCAGGCTACTAATGAAACAAAATGTGCATATATGTCCACAAGTCTAAACAAACAGTCAGAATAGTCCAGAATGCTCAGAATTTTTCCTGAGAATTGTTTCGCAGCAGAAGTTTACCCTTTGGACCCTAGTAATCTATTCTGTCTGCTAACATCTTGGTAACTTGGGTCACTATTATAGTATCCATAAAAGTTTATGGAGCTGAGTTAAGGGCTTTTTAATGCAGTCAGAAATAACTTTATTGGAATATACTGAGATAGAAATTCAATGAATGAAAGCCATTTTTGCACCACGCATGCAAAAAAAATCTCATAATTGTGACTTAACAAAAGCCAGCAATATTTGTCTGCTATAAACATCACACTATGGAAAGCAGGTGATGAACATCATTTTGTTTTTGTTAATTTTTATTATGGGAGTAGTAATATATCAAAATGAAGGAGAAGAGTGTTATTGTTACTGTGTATCTTATCGCTGTACAAATTACTGTCAGCCCAAGATGTTTTTGCACTGTTACCTGAATTGTTAGGTTTCTGTGGAGAATGTGGCATATGCAGGCACAATTTCTTCATTGTCTCCTGAGTGTATTATTTCATCAAAATCAGGGCCTTAAACATGAGCCAAATTTTAAATAGCATAGAACAGTGGCCCCCATCCCCCGGTCTGGATGAAAAGGTACCGGGCCGCGGATCGTATTCGCGGACTGGTCCGTGGATCAAATGGTCCGTGCGCGGCTATAAGCGGCTGTTGCGCTGTAGCTTTGGCGGTGAGGAGGTGTGTTTCCCCGTCAGAAGTTCAGCGGAGTATCGCTCCTCCCCACCCCCGTCAATCCCCCCCCCTCCCCGCTCCATAAAGTAAAAAAAAAGTGAGGGTGTAACTGCCCTGATTGTTACACCACTCTCAGCACAGGGAAACGTGTGCGATGCAGAGGGAAGACGAGGACCCACAGGGTTCCAACAGAACCATTCTTTATTTCACAACGAAATCTAAAACACTTGAACTACGCACAAAACAGCACTTCATAGTGCAAGCTGGGAAACTCTTGAACTACGAGAAGCTGCATCCACACACAAGGGAAACCGGACCGACGGAGAAAAGTGACAACGTTAACAGTACCAACCGACAAAGACATGGGACCACAGGACGGTATAAATAACAAACACGGGATTAGGAACCGCGGACAAGACTTGGGCAGTGATTAGACAGAGACGGGAGCATGCAGGACCTGGAAGATACATAAAGGAACCCGGGTGTGACAGACGCGATGCAACAAGACTATGACACTGATGTCATAATAAAGAGATAAGCTTAATTAAAAGAATTAAATTCTTGAAGCCATTGCACATAATTTGGCAAAATTTTGTAATAATATAAAAAAATGTTTATCCACAGTCAAGTAGCGCACTCAACATATGATACTCAACACATGGAAGATATACAAAGGAGGAAATTAAACAATGAGACACAGCTGGGCGAATGATGTTGAGACAGGTGAGTGGAAAAGCACTGGGAGAGCACATGGGGAACCAGGAAGTAAACAAAGACAAGACCCCTCCCAAGAAGGTGTGACCTCACGCTTTAACAACAGAGGGAGGAGACACAGGAGGAGGACAAGACAGAAAAAGAAAACTCAAAACATGGGAGGGGGCCAGACATAGCCCCAGGGACAGGGATCAGTCAAGGGGGCCTCCAGTGTGGGGCTGGGAGATCAGGCGCCTACCTGATTTGGGAGTTAAGGGAGGCGTAGCCTTCCATGGTGGTGCTGGGAGATCAGGTGATCTTGGTGGCTCGGCCTTGGCCATACCCCCTTTGGCCACCACAGCCTGTGGTATATGCCCGAAATTTTTGGGACTAGAGGGCACTCAGGAGTGGGCTTAAGGACTAGAGGGAGCTCAGGAGCAGGCTTGATGACTAGGGGGAGCTCAGAAGCAGGCTTGATGACTAGGGGGAGCTCAGAAGCAGACTTGGTTACTGCAGGCTTGGTTACTTGGTTACTACTTGGTTATTCTGTTGCAGGCTCTGAAACTAGAGGGCTCTTTGGACCAGGCTCTGGGACTAGAGGGTGCTCATTAGCAGGCTCTTGCACTAGAGAGCTCTTTGGAGCAGGTTGGGGGACTAGAGGGCGCTTGTGAGCAGACTCAGGGACTGGAATGAGCCAACTGCAATACGTGATCCAATGCAGACAATTTGAGAACAGGGATCGCTTGGAAACAACTGGAGATCAGGATTGCTGGAGACGATTTGAGTCCATGTCTCCCTGACACGCACTCTAGGACTTGGCTCGCTGGTGAAGGGAAGAGGGTGGTAGGTGCTGGGTGAGTTTGAGCACTCAACCTCTTACCAGATGGGCCAACTCCAGAAACTCCTCCACATAGTCCTCCAGTGGCCGGTTGTTCTGGCAGAGAGTGAGAAGCAGATTTTCTCTGCCAGCTTTCTCCTCTCTGCCAGATCCCTCAAAGCAGCACCTTTGAAGATGAAGGCATAGACGCATGTAAATAACTCAAATAAACTTTCAATAAGAAACACTAAGGAAAATCCACTAAACAACCAAAGTATCACGCACTGTACATAAACTCACACTTGGACATAGACAGGATTTACCAAAGATGTGTACAGAGACGTGCAAAAACGATGAATGGACCAAGATTGGAGGAAACACAGGGAATTTATTAAAAAAATTAGACACAACTGGACATGACTAATGAGGTGAATGATGACAAGACAGGTGAGTGGAAAAATACTGGGAAAGCACATGGGAAACCAGGAAGGAAACAAAGACGCAACGGAAATGTAACAATTACGCCGTCAATATGTCTCTTAAAATATCAGACAATTTGACCAATAATTTGAATGACAAGGAAAAGTTAGTTCAGGTTGTAAAATATAAGGAGGTGCACTATCCAAAACATATCTAAAAATCACCTATTCAAGTTGTATGAAAATTTTATAAAATTAAAAATTGTGCTACTACTTTTTATGTGACGATTATACCGCATGAGACATATACTTTAAAAATGGCATATAAAAGTTTTTCAAAACCGCTGTAATCTTGCTAAAGCTGTACGGTTGACAGCACTGGTCAGAGGGAGGTCTTCATGGCATGTGAACTAATAACTCTCAGTAATTACAACTATTTTTGTGTTTGTTTATAAGAAGCAATGCGGTGTACATGGAATGTTGTCCTGATAATGTGGCAGTGCAGTAACAATGAGCCACAAGCTGCAACTCATCCTAATTTGAATATTTAGGAGAAAAACAGTATATGGAGATTCCAAACCCTACATGTCAAGTCTCTTATAAATCTGTTTCTTTTTTCTCTCAGTCAGTGTTGGTCCAGTTGGTGGTAAACTATGTCTTGGGGACCTTGACACTTTTTAGACTTTTGCTATGCAACCATTTGAGGGGCTAAAAAATGTCTTTAGTGCTGTCAATGAGGAAATTGGCTAAGGACAGAAACTATAAATTCTCGAATAGAAAGAGCAGGCGTTCTGAACAATGTTTAGATCTGGAGTTCTTTAGGCGCTGATGTGCCACATTTGATTTCTTTCTGAGCCGTGGTTGTTATTTATGTGAGGGAACTGTGAGTTAAGCTGTATGTCTCTTATACTGGTTCCTGTTTAGTTGTCTTTGTTGTTTTTCTTCCTGCTCTCACGGTAAGTGGGCATGACTGTTTACACAGTAGCTCTGTGGTCCTCATAGTTTCTACAGCCATGTGGAATAGTTGTGATACTTAAAAAATACATGAAGATGGAAAGGGATATCAATTATTTGGAAAATAATCTTCACATACTGTGGATTCACATAGTACTTTATTATAGAGGTTTTGCTCCTAGTCCAGTTGGGCCACTCAAATTGCAATTCCATTTAATGCCACAGAAATTACACACTTTATGTATTGTGAACATATTGATTTAATTGCAATATTATTAAATTACATTTAATGACTGAATTTTGTGAATCTATATATCTCTTATCTCATACTGTATTGAAATTCACTGAGATATTGCACTATAATTTATCTACAGTAAACTGAGAAATGTATCAAATTTGTTTGAATGTTTGTTATGTGGAAGCATGACCTAAAATTAACTTTTTGCCACATCTGCCAATGGCCGGTGGCTTAAGAAAATGTACCGCTCATAAACTATTTAATTATTTTTTAGATTTTGAATGAATATGTCCAAGACATGAAACAGAACTCATTTCAGTATCGGCAAGGCTTAACATTTTTTGAGAGCATTGGCCCGTCAACTGTCCCGAGCGTCACATTCGTTCATGTTCTTACGATATTGCTTTGTAAAAATGTTACTGGCCAACTGGCGATTGACCCTGTTTCATATATGATTTTTACTTGCGTTTTGCGTGTGACAAGTGTTAATTCTAGAGCCTGTATGGAAGTCTCTGACACAAAAAGCCTTTGTTCTTAGTTTTCTGTTTTCTGCTCACATGTCCTCCCCTGTGGTGCTTTGGTTACCATGGAGAAATCAGGTTGTGTTGGTTACCATGGGGACTGTCTTCCATAGTTTGCCCCAGGCATTCAAGAGCATTTAAATGTTCTGAAGGCCTACTGATATTTGAGCTCACAGCATCTGCAAACATCACAGGTTTGACTTTACTGAATAGAAGTGCCAATTATTGTCCAGTTTGGGTTCTTTCACTCAGTCCCATACCCCATTGATTAACCAATAATGCACTCAAGGTTATGCTAAATATAGTATAGTAATTAGAGTGTAGAAGTAGTTAAAGGTTGTTTTTGTCGTCGTGTCAGGTGTAATGCACACTGTGACTATACTGTAGTGTTCTTAGAGCAATTGAATTTTTAAATATTTTTAAGATGAGGCTCCTAATCTCACCTTTGTCTACCGAACCCCTGACAGCTAAATTATTAAAACCCCCAAGGCTTTAAAGTTAGTATGAAAAATGAATATTGTATTCATATTTGTTTTCAACCACTTCCCTTTAACCACTCTTCTCAATGGATGAATTCAAGTCAAGCCTTTTTTATTTTATTTTTTATTTTTGTTTCACAGTACGAAACGTGTCACATTACAGATACAACTAGCAATTATTTTTATAGATGTTTTTATATTTTGTGATGAATTATTTGTATTTTTTTTCCCACAAACATGGCAATATCCAAAGTCCTTTTGGGGACATTTTGAGGAAACGGCTTATAAATCATACTAAGTGATGTTTTTGAAAATCTAAAAAAACAGAAAGTTTTATGTAATGAGGTTTAGGGGAAGGGTTCAGGTTAGGCACTTATTTGTGACTGGAAGGCTTAGAGTAAGAAGCTAGAGTTAATGTCCTAACAAAGTTAGATGTATAAGAATATATGTGTCTTTGTGGTCATGGTAAATCCTATGTTGTGGGTAGTGAAACCAGAAATATTTGACCTTTTAGGGAAATTAGGAAAACAGTTTATGTCAGGGTTCTGTCACATCAGTTTTCTATTCTAGCGTTGGGTGACAGAGCTCTGACGCTGCTCCCTCATCTATCTCTGCGAGAGCGAGCAACCCACTCACGCACTCTCGTGTCTGCATGTTTCCTTGTTGTTCGTCCACGCCTGGTTGTCTCACATCACTCCCATATACATGTCTTGTTTTGTGTGTGTGCTCCGCCCTCCTTGTTTCCCTTAATTATCCCCGGCTGTTTTCCATCACCACCCTGCCTATTGTGCCTATTTAATCTCCTTGCGTTCTTTGTTCTAGCGTGGTGTCGTTGTCTGGATTGTCTTTTTGTGTCTCTTCCCGGGATGTTCCGATCCCCTTTGTAACAGAGACAAGGGGCCTCCGAGGGTTTTGGTCCACAGCAGCACCCTTTCCCTGAATGTACCCGCAGTTGGAGGTGCAAAATGAAGTGACTGGATATTGTAATCCAAACATTTAGTGTTTATTCCAAGTGTACAAAAACAAAACAAATAAATAAACCAATAAATAAAACAATGTCGCCCAACGGTATGCAAATGACATCCACAAAGACTGAAAATGAATACAATAATCAAAAGAGATAAGCAAACAAAAAGTTTGGCTATACCAATAAATTGGCCCAAACTGCCATGAGCACATTCACTTTACCTCTCCACCTTCATCTCCCTACAGCTCTGAGAGGCCATCTTTAAAAAGGCCACGCCCCTCCCCTTTGAACTAAACCATTTAGAAAAAAGGTAGCAGAGAGATTCAAGGAAAACAGTCACATAGTAACCCATAAATACATTACCATAATAATAATAATAATAATAATAATAATAATACAAAAACCTCTTAACATTTGAAACAAAATAAAACTGTAATATTCATTAAGATTTAACAGTTTTCTAACAAGAATTAAAACCAGTCATCAAGAAGACCAGGAGGCCATCCCAAAGCCCACTGCTGGCCAGGAGGCCATCCCAGAGCCCGCTGCCAGCCAGGAGGCCATCCCAGAGCCTGCTCACTGTCGTGGAAAGCGGAGGAGGAAGAAGAGAGTGTCCTCTGACCCGCAAACCCCACAGACTACTCTCCAGCAGCTTGCCCTGCCGGCGCCGCCCGACTCTGAACTCTGGTTGCCCGTCCCGTCAACCGACTCTAAACTCTGGCGGTCAGACCCGCTAGACCTGCCAGAACCTCAATACTCGCCGAACCCTTCAGCCATGCCTCACTCTACCGAGCTGATTTCCCCAACTCTATCTACCCTGGTCACCTGCCGGGCCCCTGACTTATTGAAGCCACTCTGGCTCATTCCTCTGGGTTCCCCCACCCCACCCCATGGACTCTGGTTAGTCCTGCTTGAGCCACTCTGGCTCATTCCTCCGGATTGTCCATTTGTGTCTCTTCCCGGGATGTTCAGTTCGCCTTGTTCATCTAGTAATCCTGTATGTGAATGTATTATGTGTTACCCGTTTAGTTTAGCGTTCTGTTTCCCCCTCGTGGGTTTTGTTTTATGTTTATGGTTTGTTTCTTGTTCACTTAAATATTTCTTCACTAGCACTTGAGTCCTCCCTTCATGATCCGTGACAGTTTATTAGTCATATTAAATGATGTTTTTCTGATGAAGATTCCGATTTTTTGTTGTTGTTGTTGTTGTTGTTGTTGTGAGAATTGTGTTTAGGACGTTTTTAGGGTAGGGCATAGAATGTACAGTTCATACAGTGATCATTATGAATATGGAAAGTGTAATTTAAATAATTGGATTATTAACAAAATATAAAATAAATTACATATTATGCATATATTGTACATTTTGGCATAAGCATTTGGTTACATGATATATCTCACAAATCCCATGTTGTTCCATAATGAAAATGCTGCCATTAGATGATGCTGTAACAAATGTCTTGATAAGGTTAAAGTTTATTTCAGAAAAAGTTGCTGCATTTTTTCAAACAAAAGCCTTGAGGAAATTAGAGGAATCCTTGACACTCCCTTGGATCTTGACTGAATGTCTACTTTTAATTTGTCTTTCAACATCCATAAAGAAAGTATTTGCTTGACATCCGATACCTGATATAATCTCACTTTAGGATGGCATAAACATTTGGCTAATTGCCAACAGATTGCCACGCAGCCAACCAGACAAGTTTCTTTGGGGTTCTTCTTATAGATGTTTAACAACATATGTAAAAACACCTCTTATGTGCCAGATTTTGTGGAATGTGTTTCTGTCATAACCTGCTCTAAGGAATGTGTCATTGCTCAAGGCAGCCACAGACTGGGGACAACACACTCAACGTGCTGTTGATGTCTCCTGTGAGTTTCACACACTTTTTTCGCTTGAGAAACTAAGAGGTGCAAAGTTGTAGTCATTATACCTTTTGTTAATTTTATCTAAGCATGCACAACTACTGCTATAGATAAATGGAATGAACAGTTGTGATTTTTGAACATTCACAAGTATTGAATATACACTTTTAGGCCCGAAACATACTCTGTGCAATGATAAGGGGTCAAGGTTTTAGCTCAATCAGTAGAGCATTGGTGTTAACAACGCCAAGGTCATGGGTTTGAGTTCGGTCATGGGCAAGTGATTGGTCAGCTGGACCAGTGCGTTGTGATTGGTCAAATGATTTGAGCAAGTTTCAACACAATACGCCTTGGGTGGGAAGTATTTAATTGAGGAATAGTGTGACTTGTTAATTTCCAAAATAAATGTTTCAAGGTGTTCAGAAACAGTGCACACATATATAGAGGATTCCTTTGTAACTTTGCAGACCTTTTTCATACTCAAACAGCAACATTATACAGTAAAAACAGTGAAAATAATTGCAAATTATAATCTTTAATTTTACAGATAAGGACAGCCTCTAATGGAAAACTTAGGTTGTGCACGTTCTAATGGCATCTGCCAGTCAATGTATGAGCAATCATGAGAAAAGATGTAAAGATTCTGGGATATAAAATGGGCACATATGCTGATATCCTATTGAACATTAAATAAAGCACTGAATAATTCTGAAAATCTGCAAATAAAGTTAAATCTTTAAACACGTTTACAGCTGCAACAGTAGCTTCAGAACTCATGTTAAAGATGATGTGTGTATGTGGCCAGAATCAAGCTTTTTAATTCACTTGAACTTATGCACTTTAATTCACTTTATGCATTTGGCAAACACTATTATCCAAAGTGACTTACATTGCATTCAAGAAACACATTGAATCAGGTCTTGCTTTCCCTGGGATCGAACCCATGACCTACATGAATACTGATTGAGCTATGGAAAAGCCAAGAGAAATCAACAGCTTTTCAGGTTCCTTTTTCCCATTACTGCTGTGAACAGGTTTGTGAGCTGGAATCCTGTTTATCCTAAAAGCATACTCTCTTATCTGTCCTTTCTGTTTGGTCTTTTTTGTGTAAAGTAAGGGCTTGACCTGGAAGTATCGCTCACTTTATTTGTGTAAGCTTGTAATGCGCTTACAATCACTCACACACTTAAACGCCCTTGTGTTCCCAAGACATGCAGGGCAGCAAGATCAGGTATCCAAGGCTGTGACCTGATCTTATTTGAGCTGAAGAGTCTTTAGCACTTATTTACACTAATCAGCGTTCCTGTCAGCTGGCAAAGGAGGTCTGGGATGAGAGCAGATCTGACGTGATGGGTTCAGTTGTGGCTGCAGTCTCATAAAGAGCAGGATCAGGCTCGTGCTTGTGGAGTGGAAGGCAGTTTGGCACGTGGAAGTGTAATAATCGTGGAAGCATTGGGCTTTCCATGTTGTCACATTCGGATTTTGATAGATTTGTGTAATATTGTTATGAATATGAGCTCTGTGCTCCCCTCCACACATATACTGACACTACACTACACACTACATTTCCCATCATGCAGTACACTGGACTGATTACAGACTCCAGCTGAACGCCATCATGACTGTTTGTCTCACCACCTGTTTACCATCACCTGGACTTTAAAAGACTCCATTACCACATTGCGAGGTCTTGTTTTGCATTGCATACATTCTGAGCGTTTATTCCTGTCCTGATTGTCTGTTACCGATTCTGCCTGTTTGCCCATGTTCTGATTCTGTTCTGCCTGCCCCGACCTGTGCCTGGAATGTGACCTGTGAATGTTATCTGCCTGTTCTGACCTGTCTGCCTGTTACATCGTCTCTGATTCTGCCTGCCCTTCTGTTCCTGTTTGCTCCTGCTTGACCTTGTGCCTGTACGACCACTCTTAATAAAGACAAAGCAATTGGATCCCTGCCTGTGAGTCCCTTCTGTTATGAATATATTGGGTGAAAGAAACTTCAAAAAAAATTTTTTGAGACCACTGTGTTATTTCTGCACAATATAATAACAATTATTATTATTAAGTTAATTACTACTACAGTGGAACCCGGTTATATCAACAGCCTAGGGGGTTGCAAAAAAGCGAGATAACCGAGGATCGAGATGCCCAAAAGTAAATATGGCGATTTGTTTGATGAAGCGATCGGCATGCTATAAAAATTTACATACACTGTATTTGTTTGCTAATAACAAAAGGCATATGTGCACCAACTAACAGCAGAGATTGTAACTGCTACTTTTTGCTTATGTTGGGAATATACCTTTAAGACGGCTTATATTGTTGTGTGCGCGCTATTCTGGTGTGAGCGCGCACGGGGAGGATAGTGTTTTTGATTGAGAGAGATGGCCGTTCTACCGCTGACTGTTATATAGCATAATCTACTGTCTCTATTTACCTTCTTTTATTTGTGATGTTTGTTAGAGTGTTTTCTTTTTCCTGGTTTGTACTTGAGAAGAGTGTGCTGGTACGAAACCCATGCATAAAGGCTCTCGTGTGGCCAGTTTAATTGCCTCAAGTTTTCTTTCGTTTCCATTTAACATCTGGGCAGTCGTCAACCACTCTGACAGCTGGTGCAAGATTTAACAGTATACAATAAAAAACCACTTCTATTCCAATGGAACTTTAATGATGAATTCAAAAGTAGCGTAACAGTAGCGCACCACACAACATGTGGTTAACACAAACAACAACCAACAATTGAGTAGTGCAATTGTCGGTTGAATAAGAATCCTCATTGGGTAGCTGACTATGTCTGCGTTCTGTAATAAGCTAGTCACAGCGCCCCTCCCCTACACATGCAGATTTGATGTGTCGCGCGGCCCGCCCTGCTCATTCACACGCAGAACACTGAAAAGAGAGCATCTCTCTTTCTCTCTCAGTCACTCAGGTTCGTGGGTCTTTTCCGTTAACGTTTAGAGTTTCTCCAGCTTCAGGTTTGTTTTTATTTCGGTTTGTTTGTAGTACTTGTAGAGTTCTGGTAAATGTGGGGTTTGTTCAGATGTGGTGCTTGGTAAAATGCGACTAGCATTGCGTCTGCCTGTTGGAGATTTTTTTTTTTTTTTTTACGTTTGCTGGCTCTAACCAGTTTTTTGACTTCACGCAAAAATTAGTGGTATTAAAATTATAATAAAATAAAATTAATTAATTTAATATCACGAAATATTATTTACATTTTTTTAAAACCCCTTCTAATCAATTCTGTCTTTAGAAATAAATTTTTTTTATTTGTAATCTTAATTTTTTAGTATTGAAAAATATTTTTGTAATCAGAAAATACAGAATTTTTTCAAACCAACTCGCGACCCCTTGAAATCATCCCGCGACCCCCAGTTTGAGAACCACTGATCAAAACCATTGATCTGAAGCTCAATGCTGATGCTGTCATGAAAGTAATTTTCTAATCAGCAATAAATATAACAATTTCTGATCAACCCTTATCAATTGCATGATTAAAAATTACATACTGGTTAAAGTCCTGCCCATTTCAAGACAACTGGTTAAATTCTGGCCATTTCCGGGTTAGGCTCCGCCCAATCCGAGTACAGTTACAGATAATTCATATGGTTAACAGATACAGATACAGATAATGCTGTACTCGCTCATCCCTAGTATCCACCACCTTCTTGGCCATGGCTGGGGTGATCGCGGGCTTTGGCGCTGACTGACGGGTCATCGCGGGCTCTGGCGCTGCAGCTCTGTGTTTTCTCCACGCAAGCAGGGCTGCTAAAACAAAAAAAGTGTTTGGCCACTGCTGGGCTTACTGGGGGCGCTGCAGCCTCTTCGGATGCCTCTGGACGCACAGCAACAATCTTCGGGCCGGCGGCGGGCTGCTCAGGAACGGCCTCTCTGGCTACACCCAGGTCAGAAGCCCTGTGGAGTCTCCAGGCTCGTACAGCTGCCACAGTGTAAAACAGGTTCACCGACCGCCCTCTTGGCCATGGCTGGGGTGATAGGATCCAATTTTTCTTTTAATTTCAAAAAAGTCTTTCTTAGGCGACTAACCTGGTCAGTTGTTCTGTCACGGGTTAGTCGAGGGACGAAGATGAAGACGAAGATGATATACAATGGAACTTTAATGATGAATTCAAAGGTAGTGTAACAGTAGCGCACCACACAACATGTGGTTAACACAAACAACAACCAACAACTGAGTAGTGCAGAGGGAGAACTAAATATACTAGCAGTGATGAACCAAAGACAAACACCTGTGATGATTAGTGACCATGACAAGTGATGAGTGATGGAAGGATCTAGAACAAGAGAACATGACTGAAAAAGGCAAAATAAGAGTCCTGGTTTAGTGAAGGCGTGACCATTATAACATGAGTGTTATTATAAATGTATTATAACAAACTGAATTGAGTTATTCCAAACCATTTTTTCAATTTTGGCAAGAATTTTAATTTGATTGATTTTTGCTGAAATGCTGCTATCAAATTTGCCTCACAAGGTTTGTTCTCTTTACAAGGCACTTGATATCTGCCAAGAACACAGAGAGGTTCAGTTGATTGACATATTTATGGCAATAGAGAGCTGATGTCATTGTTTTGTACTTGAATTTCCCACGTAATTTGTGCACTGCGCAGTACAGTTAGCCAGGACTAATAAGCCAAATGTCAGTTTTTATAAGTGCATTATATAAATTCATCAGCAACACAAGCTCTTACTCAACCCCTTAGATAAACAGATCAAAAACACTTCATTCAGTTGAGTGCCGTTTATTTTCACAAGTCTACAAATTATGTTTCTATTGTATGGTGGTGGTTTTGGATCAAAATGTAATGTTTGCATTATCATCTTCCAGAAAGTCTTAATCTGTTGTGTTGACATTAATCACAGGGAATGCTGGGAAGGGCAGGTTCACGCAGGCAGAATGAGGAGGTGCTTGACTGGCAGAGCAGTGTCCTTCAGTCATGCCTTGGGCACATGGAGCTTGTCGTACACTACACATTCCTGCTGTTGTTGGAATTCACAACAAATAAATGAACCATAACCAGTGTGTTGACGCATTTGTACTTTGGATTATTAGCATAGCCTAATGTTGGTAAGTTATTACCCATTGTGTCTGTGTGACAGTCACAAGATTTGATTAGAATGAATGCTTTATGCCAGATGCTGTGAAGTGTTGAAAAGTGTGCGCAATATAACTTTCCAATTGTCAAGTTTTAATCTCTTTTCCCATAAATCTTCACACTTCAGTGTGAGCCGGCCAAGCCTCAGAGGTGTGGCCATAATAAGCAGATCTGGGTGTTGATAGTGAAAGCGGCTGTGGTTGATGTGACCTCAGGGGACAGAGGTGTGTTCTGGAGTTGGGCCTACAGTGCAGTTATATGAGTTCATGGCTTGAAGACACGTTACTACAGACACACCTCCAGAGAGGACTTTGTTTGCTTTTCTTTTAATAATCTATTTGATTCTTCATCAAATTAAAAAAGCCCTGTGGAGTATAAGTGACCTCACTGTACCTCTGATAGGATTTCAGTATTGTGTGGGTATGTGTGTGTGTTCCAAGAACAGGTTTATGGATAACAGATGTTTATTCCCCCACCCTAGGCAGTGTACATAGTGACTTCACTACTTACCACAGTGACATCATCAACAACATTATAAATGTTCAATTGCATTCAACGCTGATGTCAGGGGTTACTGTACATCACGAGGTTGTGTGTTAAGTAATGCCTGAACTGAGGACCTCAGTATCACAACATCATTGTTGAAACTCAAACATGGTGTCACATTTCTTCTTTTTTCAGAATAGTCC
Organism: Rhodeus uyekii; assembly: GCA_037043235.1. Lineage (NCBI taxonomy): Eukaryota > Metazoa > Chordata > Actinopteri > Cypriniformes > Acheilognathidae > Rhodeus > Rhodeus uyekii. The sequence goes on from JAWRVZ010000160.1 coordinate 1,325,376, forward strand.
ATTGTACAGCGGAAGAGTGCTGGTCGACAATAAAGCCATTATTTTTTTCAATGATCGTTTTAACCGTTATTTACACTACTGGTCAGAAGTTTGCAGTCAATGTGATTTTTTGAAAGAAGTTTCTTATGCTCGGCAAGGCTGAATTTATTTGATAAAAAATACAGTAAAAACTTTGTTGTGAAATATTACTACAATTTAAATTAACTGCTTTCTATTGTAATATGTTACTACATCATTACTCCAGCCTTCAGTCATATAACCTTCAGAAATCATTCTAATCTGATTTGCTGCTCAAGATTTTTTTTGCTGCTTAGTAAAAAAAAAAGTAAGGGTTTTAAACTTTGACTTGTAGTGTATACAAAAAAAATGTAAGATTAAAAATGTTTAAAACATTTTAGCACACAGACTATTTGAGTATACAAAATATAAAATACAGTTTTTTTGCGTGACTTTAACTAAATTTACCAAATTGTTTTTGTCTGATTTTATTCCTGATTTGAAATGTGCTGAATGTAAAAGTAAAACATCACGGTCAAACTATTTTCAGTCTTCCCCCATTCAAGTTGTTAGGAGCTGTACTTGCATGACTGGAAAAGGGACAAGCATGCATGCACTCGAACAACACAAGCATGAGAACCCAATCCTCAATCCACACATCAGTGTGCAACAACAATGCAAGATAATCACCAGACATGTAGCTTTTACACACACACACACACACACACACACACACACGCAAACAAAGAAACACACACGCAAACAAACACACACACACGCACGCAAACAGACAAACACGCACGCAAAAACACACACGCAAACAAACAAACACACGCAAACAGACAAAGAAACGCACACACGCAAACAAACAAACAAACAAATACGCAAACAGACAAACAAACACGCAGGCAAACAAACAAACACACACGCAAATAGATAAACATACAAACATGCACACACACACACACACACACACACACAGACAGAGACAGAGACAGAGAGAGAGACATACAGACAGATGGACACAGATTTATCTACTGTGAACAAAATCAACAACAAAAGTGAAAATGAAATGTTTGGAAAATCAGAACTTGCAGATTTATAGTCACCATGAAATCAAAATTAAAAATTGTATTTAAAAGAAAAATGGAATATTGGTGTATTTATTTTAAATCCATGTGTTCTCGTAATCTTTAACCAGAATATGGTCTCTTCCCTCTTGTAGTGATATCTTTTCTATTATCTGATGATGCAACAACCTGTCACTCACACACAGCAAGAGCAAATAACAACAATCCTGCAGCTCAAACAGTAGAGTTTGGCACTTGTAATGCCAGGGTCATGGGTTCAATTCCCAGGGAAAGCAAGAGCTGATTAGAATGTCAATGTGTGTCTTAAATGTGATGTAAGTCACTTAGGATAAAAGCGCCAGTCAAATGAATAAATGTAATGCAACAATACAATCAACTTCTCATGGACAAAAGCAGGGAAAAGCAACTGTTTCAATATTGCTACTTTTTCAAACTTGCTATTTTATGGCAACGCTTTGTAATTTAAGGCAAAATTTCTTCATTTTTGGTTAGCATATTAGTATGTAAATGGCAATAGGTTTTTCTGCAGACATTACTCAACCACAGTATCTTTCACTGTAATTTATAAATGTGGCTAGTGATGAGATAAAAGGCTAAATATAGCGCAGTGCTATAATAAGTTACTGTAGATTGATGAATGCATGTAATGTGAAGATGGCCAGTTTGTATGACATATGATTCTCCTCGGTGCCAGCCAGTGGAATCAAATTTTCCAACCTTTTAGTCTGATATGATTATATAATTTTCTGATATCCTGCTTAGATTTGAGATAAATTCTGCAGTCCTGTTGTTTAATGTTGTACAATTTTTCTTGGTTAATACATACGGCAGGTATTAATAATGCAGCAAAATTAAGTCATTTTTTAAGCATGGGATCTGACGCTCATTCCAAACTCCCTGTGGCTGTTTAACACGCTGTTGGTTCTTTTGTGTTACACACCTTACACAAACACGGTGGCTGTAGTGCAAACCCTAACTTTCTAATGTCTACTAGGCAGCTAACCTTCTAAGTTGGGTTATGATATTAAAACTTCACAATTCTTGATACCAATTTATAGCGCTGCTTAAACAAACATGTTATCGTATATGGTCCTTTAATTAAAAAGTGAAATATATGTATAATTAAGAAAAACTAACCGGAATGTACACTTCAAGTTTTTGTTAATGAAGTATCTAAAAAGTTAGAATTTAAATTACAGTATATAAAGTACTGAAATTGAAATGTTTTGCTAACAGTATCATTAAGTTATGGTAACGTTATTTCAGAATGCTTTATTTCAGAACATTCAGAACATCAGTTTTCTTGTTTTTTCTTGGAACATTTAACACTCCATTTGACAATTTTCCAAACATTATGGGAACGTTAATTCAGAACGATCTTTAAACGTCTGAAACAAGTAACGTTTAAAAAAATGTTAGACATACTTCCAAACCAGTAAAAAACCCATAAAAAAACTTTCATGAACAATGTATGAATAAATGTTTTTGTACTAATATTTTAATAACATTATTAAAGACCAGATAACTTTAAAACAACATTCTGTTAACGTTACTGGAATAATGTTTTAATATTAGCTAAAGTTCTGAGAATGTTCCCCGTTACCTGGGTAGCTCTTCAAGTATTTAAGTGAGTAATGCCATTTCTTTTGTTTTGCCATTTTGCCAATTTTTTACTGCATTTACAGAAATTTGGACAAAAGGAGGCCACGTAATCTACCTTTAGAAAATACCTTTGAAACTATGGCACCTTTAAATGTTGTCTAGGTAAGCAACTAGGTTTTTTTGTGTGAAAAATTTACCAATGCAAATGCCCTTTTCATTTGAATTTACTCAGTCCGATTTAATCAACTCTCAGTTTGAATCAACCTGTCTTCTAACCTGCAAGTCTTGACTAGATGTAATGCATGCCTAAGCTGTATTTTTATTCAATTTAAATTCACACAATTACGAAATCCACTAATGCTGCCACCTGTAGACCAAACTGCACATTACAGGTAATGTTTAAACCTATTTTTTTTAGTTTTATTGATTGATGTTAACCCTAAGCACATATATTTATAGTGAGAAGGTGTGCAGTGTGTAATAAAACAGATCAAAGATTTATGATAGCTGTAATTGGATAAAAAAAAGACCTTGTGTTCCCAGGGGACTGTGGGGAATGGTGAAAGGCTAAAGACAGATAGTGGAAACATGTTTAGTCATGCACATGAAGATATTTGCTTATCAGTAGCTTTTCTATTAAAGTATAAGGGCACGTTGGCATGCAGTTACCTTGTGAAAAAAACCTTGTGATGATTCTATCAAATAATTGTTACCTGTTGCAATGTTTCTTGATCTCAGCTCAGATCTGCCTTGGACCTTTTGATTGTTGTTGAGTATTTTTAAGACCAAAAAGCCTGACATTCACCTCTGAATAATGCAGCATTTGGTCAGTTTATGGCTCCTGTGTGACATTCCACATAGAAATGCGTGGAATTTGTTTGACGTGAGCAGTTGCCCAGTGCTTTTCTTGTCATAGAGACGCTTAGGTGTTAGATGAACCTTGGGGCTCACAGCCTGTTCATAATGTTTCTCTAGTTATTTTATGGAGTTCAATATGATAAGAGGTGTGTGTTAAACAATCAACAGAGTTCACTCTGTCCACACCCTGGAGGAGTGTGTACCTGCAGGACAGAAAAAGCTAAATCTCTTTCACACAGTCTTTTTTAGCTTTTATACACGTTATTTTGGGAGAAAAAAAAGTAGTTTGCTACGGCTGGTAAACACGTTTGCACTACCATTCGTGGCCAAAAATATTTCCCAGTTCATTTCTTGAGGTCAAACATGACCCATGAGTGAAAACATGAACACACGGGAGAGTTGCTTTATAGTAGAAATAGAAGTTGTACTTCAGATGAAATGAGACATTGATACTGTTTTTCATGTTTAATACTGTACAGCTCGTTGATTTTAAGCAATCTATTCTATTGTATAAAGTGCTGTATAAAAAACATTACTTTACTAGAGTATGAATTTTTGAACTCGCGCAAACATATCCACATCATTTTGAGCATATGCATTCTTAACTGTTGTTTTTTTTACCGCTGTCATTTGTTTATTTTGTTGACAGAAAACCGATGAATGAGGACTCAGTAGTGTAGAGGATGGGGATATTTATTAAACAAGAAAATGAAAGAAAAATACAACAAAAACCACTACGAGGGGGAAAAACAAGACTAAACTGACTAAGAAACTGGACCAAAGACATGGCAGGAACAAGACCGCAAACATCACCTTGGTAAGATGAGGAACGAGCACAAGACAGCAAACACAGAGGGAATAGATAGCGAACACATGATGAGGGTAATGATCAGGAAACAGCTGGGACAAATCAAAGTTAAACATAGGAACAAGGTGGGCGGGGTACACGATGATAAGACAAGAACACGCAGCTAATGCGGACGCGCATCGCCGCATGTTCACATTAGACAAAGACAGCGTGTGGCTGCTTAAAACGCAAACTGCGCATGACAAAACAACATGAAAAGCACGCGGACGATGAAAACACGGACCACGTGCTAAACATAACACACAGACGAGAGAGAGCGTTGCTCGCACAAAGCTTGAAACCACACCCACTTACATGACATAGAGCGCACGAGAACAAGCAAACACTCGTCTCGTGCGCTCACAACAAGGACGAACACAAGGGTCATGAATGTTCGAACCCCGACACAAAACCGAAACTGAACAAGACCAAAGTATCAGGACCGGACATCATGACCCGCACACAAGACGCTACACAGACAAGAGAGTGCGTGACTCGAGACCCTCGAAGCCGCGCTCGCACACACAAAAAATTAGACATTATGGTAGTGTCAGAGCTCTGCCACAACACCAAGAAAATGAATAGACAGAATGTGGCAGAACCCTGACATATTCATCTAAAGCAGGGGTCTCAAACATGCGGCCCGTGAAACTATATTTTGTGGCCCGCGGGATAATATGAAAGTTTAATTTAAGTGTGGCCCGCGAGTTTTGAATGAATAGCGCTTTACCGCGTTGTGTGTGCGAAAGGTTCCATTTTTGTGCGAGCTGGAGCTGTACAAGCCAACCAATCACAGTGGAGTATATGACTCCTGGCGGCCAATCACAGTGGAGTATATCACTCCTGGGGGCCAATCACAGTGGATTATATGACTCCTGGCGACCAATCACAGTGGAGTATATCACTCCCGGGGGCCAATCACAGTGGAGTAAATGACTGCCGGGGGCGGGGCATCGGCCGGGCTTGATACAGACAGAGAAACAGTGTTGCCAACTTAGCGACTTTGTTGCTATATTTAGTGAGTTTTCAGACCACTCTAGCAACAATTTTCCCAAAAGCGACTAGCAACTTTATCTGGAGTTATTGGCGACTTTTGGAGACTTTCTGAATTCACATATCTCCTCCCTGTCAGCAGTGAGTGCTGCTGTGAATCCCCTCCCCTGCTGACAGGTAGAGCTCCCCGGACCGCAGTTGACAGTTGATCATTCCATATTTAAGTCAAGATTAAGTCATAATAAGTCATATGAGTGTTTCTCATAATAATATAATGACTAAGTATCTCGAAAAAATGAGAAAGTTTCTCATAATATTGACTTAATATCTCGAAATAATGAGAGAGTTTCTCATAAAAATGACTTAGTATCTCAAAAAATGAAAAAGTTTCATAATAATGACTTAATATCTTGAAATAATGAGAAAGTTTCTTATAATAATTATTTATTATCTCATAATAATGACTTGGTATCTCGAAAAAATTAGTAACTTTTTCCTCAACCTTGAACTTCAGTAAGTCCAAGTACAGGTCTACTTACTGACGATCATCTTCAAGCTATACTGAGAGTCTCAACAGTTTCTTTTCTCAAGCCAAATGTGGCTCAGCTGTGTGAGAAGATGCAGGCCTCAAGTCATATTCAGAAGAACCGTTCATATTCTTCAATATTCTGTTTATGTTCAGGACAGTTCATGCTCAGAAGAACCCATTGAAGTTTAAGAACTGTTAATAATGACGTTTGAGAAAATATTTTTTTGTGGAACACTTAATGCGCCCTGCCTCACCCAAACTCTGCCTCCTGCGGCCCCCAGCTCATTTGAGTTTGAGACCCCTGATCTAAAGAGAACTTTGCCATGAGAATGTCAGGCCCTTTAGATTTGGGAGTTTATGAGTTTTCAGTATGAATAAGGAAATATTAGTATTATATTTTTTTCAGTGCACTGTTGTTTTTGCATTCCATTTTTAAGGTACCGGTACCATATCTAGTTGGAATAAAAGTACTTTGACTTAAAAAACACACACACACACACACACACACACACACACACACACACACACACACACACACACACACACACACACACACACACACACACACACACACACACACACACACACACACACACACACTTTAAGTTGCATTTTGTGTCATTCCGTTGCACTCTGTCTAGCTTGAATGCAAGAAGACATTCATGTGTGACTTGGAATGTTCTGGTTTCAAAAATAATTATACTGTGCACATCTTGTGCACATCAACATTCTGTTGATTGACACAGAAAATTATTTTCATCCCTCAGTTTGTTAACAGTAATACATTTAAATTAGAAGTCTATGGTGCAAGCTTTTCTGAGATTTTAAAGTAGATTTTTTTGCTACAACACTACAAAATTTGATATTTTACCTCTAAAGTATAATTATTTTCAATCAATGGGCATCCAGATGAACTTCACCCATAAAAATTGCTTGTGTTTGAATAACCTTATCTAGTTCAATTATATTTTTGACTTGTATTAAACCAGTTTTAATATTTTACCTGTTAAAACACCCTTTTTAGGAGATCTAACAAAATATTTATACCCTGTAATCTCACTTATGACTAAAGGGATGCACTGATTAAAATTCATGCTGATACCCAGACTAATAAGCTGAAAATTCTGTTATGGGCGATAATGACCCATATTAAAATTAAATGCTATTTTGCCTAAAGAAACTAAATTTAGGGATCACAACAATGTAGTGTACAGTGAAACCCCCCCCCCCCCCCCCCCCCCCCCCCCCCCCCCCCCCCCCCCCCCCCCAAAAAAAAAAAATATATATATATATATATATATTGAGATTTGCTTAAGATAACATTTTAACATTATTATTATTTAAAAATTTAGTGAGTGTACGATGATGCCAAAGGTGATCTAAATGTAAAAATTAAAAAAGACCATGCGCAACTAAATATCCAAAATCTCCAATATTAATAATTTAGCCATACTCAGTGAAATGACTACTCAGTGTAATTATTAGCATGTCACATACTGTTAAGTGTGTAAGCTATTTTAAACCTTGAACGTACCTTTTAGCATGTAATATCTCTAAGGCCCTGTTCATTATCTTTGCATCCATCGTTTAATCACATTAAAGACTCATGTATTGCTGGGAACAGTGAAGGAGGAGGTTTGATTCAGTAAGTCTCTGTTTTGTCACCTTTTGTTAGGTGTGAAGCTGTGCTTCTGTTGCCAGATTGAATTAAGGGTGACAAACTGCACTACTAGTGGAGTTACGTGTTACTGACGATTCTTAGATTTGGTGGATGTCTTTTCTAGTGTATTCATCTTTTATGAAGTAATTTAAAGTCGCACAAAATTAAAATGGACACTTCTCAGTATTTATTATAAATTATTTATTCGTGCACATCATTTACGTGCCCTCATAGTCCATAAAACCCTATAATATAATATCTCACCCTCTTGCAACAACGTCTCTTCTTTGATGACATGTTTACTGATGCTAGTTCGGGGCAACCTGTCACTCAAATGAGATCAACCAGGAGCAAACCACAACCATCCAGTCAATTATTAATGGGCAAAAAATTAAATTTGTTCTTGTTCAAGAAGCCGTTTCACTCAGATATACAATAGAGAAGAAAAGACAATTGCAACTTCTTTTTCATGTCAACGTTAAGGCATGAAGTTTGCATTATGTACATACCAAGCAACTGATAACAGATGTAGGTTTTACATATCTGTGATCTCTATATTCAGGGAAGAGTGCTATTGTTTATGTCATAACATTCAAAGGCCAGCAGAGGACAGGCAAGAGAGGCTTCTCTTTGATATACTTGTTTTCATGTGAAACCATAATGGACATACAGCTACATAAACACTCAGCACTCTGCAAGGACTGATATTTATGGAGATGGGGACCACAGAACAGAAAGAGAAGACAGTTGCTGTAGCTCTCCGTTACAAACTCACCCACAGAGAATGAATCCATTGTTATAGGTTCAGATCACATTTGCAGTGTTCGTGAATATTAAACAGTGCTGCACTCAGAGGAGAGACAGCGATGAGTAGGTAATTGTTCAGCATTGTTCAAATGGTGACTGTTTTTTTTAATCGCACCATCATTTTGACAGCATAAGTGATGTCTAAGCAAAATGTTGTGCAATATACACGGCCCCCAATATACTTTCTCTACATCTCCATCCTTTTAACTTCTTATCACATGCTGTGCAACTGGAAAATTGGATCACATGATGCCGAGCAGCTTCCATGCTGGTTCCTCTCTGGAGGTTGAGTAAGCTTTGCAGTTTATTGTTCTCTGGCCTGAGGCGTTGCATAGACACTCAGGCTAAGCGTTCCCTTCCTTCATTCACTGCTGATGTAAAAGAGCACAACAGTAGCACTCTAAAAGAAAAAATCACAGTCATTCGTTCCATAGAGGAATCTGGTTTTACTTTGAGCTCAGAGGTTGGTAAGCAATAATAGATGCTTTTCACATTGTTCTCCTTTGATGAAGTACTACACTACTCATTGTCCTGAGAAGAGAGAATAAGAGAATTTGCTGGTAATTGTGGCAAAAAAGTGTGTGTGTATATTTAGAATTTAGAATTCAAATGTATTAATTGTATTAATAATGTTTATCAATATTTAATTTATAATATTTATTATTCAATTATTTTATTTATTTATTTCAATCAAAAATATATAGATTTTTCTTTTTTATTATTTATTTATTTTATGTCGGTTATTAACCAAAACACCAAAATAATTATAGTCATACATGTACAAACCTGGAATTTAATATTATTATTACATCCATATCTTATATAGGACTGGGTTTTTGATTACATCACTGCATGCAACTCTTTATTGAGGATTTTATAGAGAAAATGAAAGAGAAAATGACTTGGTGAAAAGGTGTATGGTCACTGTTGCGCTCTTTTGTTACTTCTTTGTGTGAAGCATTGCCACATAAAGGCGATCATCTACTACTGACCGGTAACCCGATCCCGCTAGGTTTTGGCTCTTCTTATACTGGCATTTCACTAATGGCCATGCTCAGAGATGGCGGGTGTGCAATTTCTATCAGCAGGCATTAATCAACCATTAATTAAACATTTCTTCCAGCCTGTGTTCAGTTCACCCCTCTTATTTGTACAGGGGGTCTCTCCATGGCAATTGCTTCATCTTTGAGCTCCTTCTCCACCGCCCTCGTACTCCACTCCCCCCCCCCCCCTCTCTCTCTCTCTCTCTCCCTCCCTCTCGATGTTTGGCAGCTAGGGAAGAGTGCAAGTCTCCATCAGCACCATTTAGTCTGTGAGAGGAGCACCAGTGAATCAGTAGACCCAACTGTGTTGGTCAAAGAGAGGTGGGCAGCTGGGTCAGAAGAACCAGCCCACGGATCTCTCTACCCACTCCAATAAAAGCTCCTGTGGTTTCTCCTCCCCCGTCTCCCTCACAGTGACCTGTGGCGTGTGTAGGAGCTGGCACCAACCAAAACACCCAAGTGCTGTTTGGACTGAGTTGTTTGAGAGTGTGTTGACTATCAAGAAAAAGAAGGCACCAGGTATTAGAGCGGCTTGCTTCTCAAGGACTTTTCTGTAGTTCTTTCAATGCTCTCTTAATGTTGGATTAAATGAAAGGATCTTTTGTACAAGATGAACGAAGACGCCAAGGAAAAAGGGACCGGCAAGCAAGCGCTACGCAAGAAGAAGGGCAAAAAGGTAACAAGAAAGCTGCTTTAATAGCTATATCTTTTCAGGAAAATGCTTAAAGCTCATGTTATTGTATTTGGAAGTGTTAATGGTTGTTGTTGGTGTTGAAAAGCACTAGGCTGAGGTCTGGAGGAAGCTTCTCTTTTGTTCTGGAGCGGCTGAAGGGGTGTGTTCAGGGCGGCATGGTTTTGTTTTGAAGGTGTTTGACAGTGCACTTTTAGAGGGAAACAAACCTAGATGCTGACTCTGAAACAGGGCTTAGTTTTGATTATTGACAAAAAATGCTGATAAAATGTCTTGCATATTTCAGTCTAAATTATCTATATATGTGCCATATGATTTTTTGGTTTGTAATTGTTGATCTAACCGTGTATCATTAATTGTTTGTGTCACCCGATGTCATTATGTTAATCATTAATCATAAATTATTTGACTTGGATAAAATTGATTGTCTTAGATCAAACAGATTTTTACAAAACATATTTACGTTGTATGTTTTTAAAAATGTTTTTGTATTTTTCTATTACTTAACGCTTACAACAACTAAGAAATGAAAACCACATATTTCAAAAACTGTGTATTCGAGTGTATCTGTGTATATCTGATACACATTTCTTAGTATACGTACTCTGGAACGATGTTTTCTCTGTCTGTCTGTCTGTCTGTCTGTCTCTCTCTTGTTCTCTTTCTTTCCCTCCACCCACTCCGTCTATTCTCTGCACGAGCAGTATAATCTGCTTAATTGCAGCCATTCAGATGCATTGACAGAAGCTGAATCTGAGTCAGCGCTGGGTGGTACTAGCTACGGGTCAGCTCTGTTGGCTTTGAATCTTCAAATGATTCGAGAATGTGAGGATTTCCCTCTCGTTCTGTGTAACAGGTGCAATTGTTCCTTTTTTCATAGGGAAAGGCAGCGTTTAATGAATTCAAATATAGTCATCACTATAATCGCAAATTAAATATGTGTGCGTGCGTTTACCAATCGCTCTGACAGCTCCGTCTCTCTCGCTCTGTCTCTTTATGCCTCAACCTGTTGCTATGCACTCTGGGAATGTGTAGCAGCCACAAGGGAGGAATTATAAAACTATGTCAATATGACCACTTTCTTGAAAATTACGTTTTTAATAACCATGTGCCAATTCATGTTTATGTATAATCCATGTACATATATATAATTATGTATAATTATTTATGTATAATTGCTTATTTAATTATTTTTGATGAGAGATCCATCTAGGACCACAATTCAGTTATCTTGGCAACCGTGTCCAACTAAACTCCCTTTTACAATGAGTTTCTTTCTCAGTCTTCATTTACTTGCCCTTATGTCATTCCAAACCTGTGTGGCTTTTAGAGCACAAAAGAAGAGAAAAAAAAAACTGACCTTTTTTTTTTTTTGTCTATAGGTCGGTGATCCATTTGTTTAACCATCATTTGCTTTCATTGTATGAGAGGGACATTTAATATTCCTTGAAACTTGGGACTTTAATAAACTATAACATATTTATATTCTGTTTTTAAGCATATTAGTCGATGTAGTTCTGTGGAGAATCCTCAGCAAGAGCATATGGGGGTTGAATGGGCCCATTTATGCATTAATTGGTGTTCATGGCGACACAGAGGACATGGACCTTTGCAGGGGTTTGCCTTTGTCCGCTGGTTTTATTGTTAGAGCTCAATAGAGCAGGAAATCAGGCAACGTGCAGGTTTGTCATAGCTCATGTTCTGGTTAGACCCGTCCCTGTCAATGACTGTTATTCTTTACTACTGATTTGGAGAAACAAAAGATTGTTTGAGACTTTTTATCACGACAAATGCCTAGATAGAATACAAATAGAGCAGCATTGTATGGATATTTTCCTGGGTGAAGAGCTGAACCTAATCAGGAATAAATAAAAGCATCTGATATGGTTGGCAACTTTAATTCATCAATGTAAATGAATTGGATATAGACTACACAGTCTGAACAAAGCGTGTCAGTGTGGGCAAACAGACCTAAAAATCACATTTGATGTGAAATGTGAACAAAGCCTTTTTTACTATCTTTCTCTGGCTATTAGTAAATGTAATACAAATTTTGCAATATAATTTTAATGTCAGAGAGTCAACATGGCTGGTCGCCCCTCCCCTCATGTTAGTGGAGAGAAAATGGCCGTGCGGTACTGATCCAGATCATAATCAGAAGAACAGAGAAAGCCAGAGACTAAAAGAGTGTGTTCAATAAGTTGCAAGCGTACGCTTAGCCACAAGAGATGTTTTCTTTGGTGGCTGTCAGATTGAGACTTTCAACACAAAGCCATTAACACGTGTCATTTCCCTTTCAGTGCTCCCAAGTCTAGGAGACCCTGACAGTATGGGGGGAGTTTTTGGGTCAGTGGCTGTGAATAAGCCTGCATCTTAGCTCAAGAGAGAGAGAGAGAGAGAGAGAGAGAGATGTCTGGGCACTAGGGAACCTGAAACATTGGCAGGTGTGTGTAATGGGTGTCGCCATGGCAACCGAAGGCCAACTGAAGAAGCTGGAAGCTGAGGAAGCTGCCGTTTATACGACTGAGCCGGGAATCCCTGCTGATAGCACAAGCAGCGTCTGTTTTTTTATATTTAGCATTTCCAATGCAAATGTTTGTAGCAGCATCATTGCTGTGGCTTTCTTATATCTATTGCCTTTCTGTAATGTTAACTACGTTTCTATAAGTTTCTACATTTCTATATCTAGCTTTGTTCAAAAGCAAGTGAGCTGACGTACTGTCTTCTAAAACAGCAACCTAACTAAAATGCAACCCTAATAAGTGATCAATTTGAAATGTTTAGAACTGTTGTTGAAGAAATGTTTAGAACATGTAGCTGATTGGTTTGGGTACTTTTCAATGCAGACACTTTTTGTCTAAATCCCTATGGGAAAAGTGAATGGGAAAAATTCTTCCAGAACCAACGATGCTGAAAAAGTGGGCGGGCATTGTTGCATTGGTAATGATTAAATGCACGACTTTTCGTCAGTTGAAATGAGTTCAATCTGATTTCATTTTATAATTAACTGTAAATTTTGTAAAAAATTGTTTACGTGCATTTAATGTATTCTGCACAAAACCTCAGCTTTGTTGAGAACCAGAGAAAGCCACCACAAGAAAGAAAGCTGACATGTAGGCTATGTTAGGAGAGCTTTATAATGAATATTGAGTAAATATTCACTTCGTAAGATCTGAGACTTAAACATATTAGCATTCGCAAAACGTGTGTGAACGTGCAAATCACTGCCCTGAGCAAACTGTAGTTTTTTTTAAGTCGATTGAGAAAATACTTTGCATGCTTAATTTCAGATTATAAACAACTGCTTTCAATCTAATCAAAATGTATTTGGGTATTTTTTGATTGATTTGGGTGCAAGCTGGACGGCACAGTGGCTCAGTGGGTTGCACTATTTCCTCACAGCAAGAAGGTTCTTGAGTTTCCACCGGGTGCTCTGGTTTCCCACACAATCCAAAAACATGCAGTATAGGTGAATTGGAGAAGCGAAGTTGTCTGTAGGTGGAAATGTGTCTGTGTGAGTCCTTGGCCATGTAATGAGGAAAGTCCTGGCAACCTACCCCGGAAAAATCATTGCCAAGAAAATTCATGGTCAGTCTCTCACATATGGCCATTGACTCACCAAGAGTTGGACATGACTGAAATGGTTAAGAGAGAGAAACATAGTTAGTGTATCATACAAACACTCTGTCTCAAATGACGTTCACAGGAGACTCAACTCATAATTGATTTCAGAGATTAGCATTAGCATATTGCAATACAATACTCTAATAAACATAAATAATACAAATAAAATAAAGTTTGCCGAGACCAACTTTAGAATTTGGCTTGAGAACGTCAGACTAGTAACTTTAGATTAGCTTGTTGGATTGTAGCATTAACTAGCTTGTTGATAGCATGATTTAGCAAGAATTAGCATGTCACAAGCATGAATTAATAGAAATTAACATGAGTGTTGCTAAAGTTTTCTGGGTGGTTGCTAGGGTGTTGCTAGAGTATCCTAGGTGTTTGTTAGGATGTTGCTAAGGTTATCTGAATGGTTGTTATGGCACTGCTTGCGTATTCGGGGTCGTTGCTAAGTGGTTGAAAGGTGTTCTGGGTGGTTTCTATGGCGTTCTAAGCATGCTCTTAGCATAATTTAACACTTAGCTAATCACTATTAGCATGTAGCTGTTCATGTTCGAAGTCCTGTTTGCTAGCATGTGTCAATAGAGCCAACCCCCATGTCTCTACGACAATCTGATGCAGATATATAGGTTTGGCTAAACGGTTGCTAGCGAACTCTGTCTGGTTCGTAATTTGGGGTTCGTAGCATTTAACCTCTAGGACGAGTTAGAGTCAGAAATGTTAGTCTTATAATATCAGTAAGTTAGCTCTCATTATTTTGCTACTGAAATCATTTATATTATATATTGATATATTATGTTAGCAGTTTTTTTGTGTGCTTAATTCATCATTCATTGAGTTCATTGCAATGTATTAGGGGATTGCCTTTTCTGCAAAGGATATATGCTTTAGAATTAGGCCAAAAGAAGGAGTCGTGGAAGGTAGCATATTAGCCTTGTGCCTTTGATGCCTTAATGCCCTACCTATTTAGGGAGCTCACTAGATTTTGGAATGCATTTCTTTTTGTTGTTGCCCTCTGTAGTGAAACATGCTTCCACTTTGACTAATTTGCTGAGATCATCACTTTCAACTTTCAAACTATGGCTGAAGGAACATCTTCCACAAGCACTTAACCCATCCATAACCATAAATCTAGTTTTATTTCTTTCCTCTTCTATTCTGCAGTTTTATTTCTGCTCTGGCCATTTACTATTCATATCTATTTATTGATGTATTGTTCTGTCTGTCCAGAAGGCATATGAACTTTAATTACCCATATAAACTGCTTTTTCAAGCCAACATTCAAGTAATATTTTTTTCTTGAAACATAATTTTAATTATATTTTTTTCCTTTCTTCCATTCAAATTCAGGAATTGAAAAGGCATTCTCCAATTCAATTCTGAATGAATTCATACAACATTTAGTAAAATGCCATTTGGAACATGATAAGTCCTTGACCTCTACTCGTGTTACACGTTCACAGTTACGGCAGCATAGTTTAAATCATCGCTCTGCTCCAGAATAGCAGAACAAGTTGACAGTCGGGGCTCATTCAGAATTTGAACCCAGGGCTTCTTGCACTCAGTCAACCCGAATCGTACCTTTACATAGATCAACAAGCCAACAACACCTTATTTGATGAAAAATACAGTAAAACAGCAACATTTTGAAATATTACAATTTAAAGTAAATTATTTCTATTTGAATATTTTAAAATATATTATTTATTCCTGTGATGGCAAAGCTAAATTTTTTAGCAGCTATTACTTCAGGGTATCCAGTGTCACGTGATCAATCAAGAATTATTCTATTATTCTAATTATTCTATTATTCAAATGCTGATTTGATTCCATAGAGAAATCAAACTGAAGAGGTTCTTCATTGTCAATGTCACATTGATTTGATACCCTGTTTTCAACATACTGTTTGTAACTAAAGCCAGGGTCACTACTTTGAAGTAATATCGTCATTGCTGTGTAATGATCATTATGCCAAGAATGTGCTATGAGACTACTATAAACAAGACTGAAAAGAAACCCTTGGTGATAGAAGCTGAGGTTAAATGACTCACACTTCCTGTGAACCTCAGCATGAACTCATGCTAGGTTGACATTTACAGTGTAGTTGAAAGCTAATCTGGATCTGCCACTCTAATTGGAGAATCATTCAGGAAGTGAGCCTTGGCAAGTCCCAGCCGACGATGTGGAAAGTACAGGAGGTTTTGGGCTTCTGCAGATGCCAGACATACTGTACTGAGACTGAGACATGATGGTAAATTCAGCGTTATTCCAGAAGAAAAATTAAACTCTTTATCTTTATGTTTTCAAATGGTACTCTGTAGGATGAGCTAAAAGCAAGAGATGCTCCAGAGGATGAATCATATTTCAACACCTTGGAAATTGTTTTTTATCCTGTAATGCCATTCTCTGTAGTTATGCTTATATCACCATTGACTATGCTTCACTTTTGAACATATTTCATGCTTTTAGTCTGATGTCAAGCTTGGCTAGTTAATATTATTAATATTATCACTTAGAATAATAGTGGAGCTTTACAGCGGTCAGAAATCATATATCTCTGAAAAGAGTTGTTCCGTACATGAATGAGTTTCTTTCTTCGGTTAAACACAAACAAAGCGATATTTAAAGATATTTGGTAACCAAGCAGTTGACGGTAGCCATTGACTTCCATAGCAGAAAAAACCCCTCTGTGAACCATTAAATTCATAAAGGTTTGGAACAACTTAAGATTGAGCAAATGATGATAGAATTTTCATTTTTGGGTGAACTATCCTTTTAAGAATCACGATGGTCGATCTTGGAGTTGAGACCTTCTTTATTCAAAGCCCATACCAAGTTTATAATGTCTTTGGACAGAATATTATACAAAAAATTGAGCAAACAATGATTTATATTTCATTCCACCTGGTGTAGATGAAAGTCTTGATATTAATCAATGGCATACGACATTGATACACTGCAGAAGTGAATCATCTAATGCATTATCAGACCTAACTCTAGATAGCTGATCAATACCTGTCATTCAGGGTTTTCTTTCAGACTCCATGACAATGGAAGGTTCAGCTACAAGGCATAATTTACAGTATGCCTTGCTGGAGGAAGTACAACCAACCTCTCACTCGCATATCATAGGTGTCTTTGTCTAGAGTCATAGTTTTATTAGGAATTAGGTTACAAGAAGAATGGCAGTTAAAGACGAAAAGAAAAAAACGTGCCCTGAAAACTTGGCAGATGTTGGCCCTCATTTCCAGCATTTCTGCACCTTCCAGATAATAATTTTGCACTCTTTTGTTGGGGTTACTGTTAAACATCCCCAGCAAACTGTGGCTTTCCAGATTTTGATCCAGTAATCCTAGTTGGAATGTCCAGCGGCAGGCAAAACGGAACTTGGCCTCTAGCGTTTTGTTACCCAGGCTCTCTAATATCTGTGGAACCTGATACTTTCATTGCAGCTGAGAAACCAGCGAGAGTCTGGAGAAATACTCTATAGTTTTAATTCTCTCTGGGTTTCCCAGGCTTTAGGAGATGCTGTTTTAATAGCAACGGTAATAGAAGACCTGTGGAAAACCACCTGAGACCTTAAATAGTAGTGATCATGCTCACCCAAACCAATACAACAAATTATTTTGCATTTGCTTTCTTCCAGTTTTTGTTCCTCTATATTCCGAATGCTTTATCTCGAATCATTTTTTCCATAAGAAAAAACTGGGGGAAAAATGATCCGTTCCGGCCTAAAAACTCCCTTATTAGTGCTAATAACAATGGAAAAAAACATGTTTTTAATTACTATTAGAGACATATACACACACACACAAAAATAAAAAAAAATATATATGGATTCCTGTGATATAAAATAAAAAGTGGTTTTAATTATGAGCTCTTACCTTCGAGACAGACGATATAGTAGCGACTAATGGCGGCCTGTGGAGGAGGAGGGAGGGATTACGTAGGTAACTCAAACACAATACGGAAGTGTAATGTTTCTTCCCGTGTAGTGTACTGGATAGACTGCATGTACAATAATGTATGACTCAGAACCTCATATTTATACATAACTCGTGCTTCTCCCAGCTTAATACTCGTGAATCACTCATGGCTCCCGTTAACCCCCGCGGTAAAACCAAGGTGGTCCCCTAGTGGAATTCATATGCAATTAACCCATAAATGAGGCAGCTTGAGCTGCTCCGAGTGCTCGACCACCTAGCCTCGCCGTCTGTAAGTGTGCTCGTATCTCAAATATTTACTCGTATCTCAAAGCAAACATTTTGCTTGAAGGCTTGCTCGTATCTCGGAATACTTGTATGTCGGGCACTCGTATCTCAAGGTATGACTGTATTTTGTGCCTATTGCATAGATAGGGAATGCTTTTCTAGATAGGGAATTTTGGGAGTAAACCCAACGATAATAAGCGAGTAAATCCGAAGAAATAATATAATCTCTTTAAGCCACAAAAGAGTAAAGTTTAAAGTTTGAGCTTAACAAAATCATTAAGTACCTGGTGCAATAAAGTTACTGCATGAGTTATGGTCAGATTGCTCATTTTGTCGAAACATATTGAGTTCTGCTGAGCCCAACAGTGTTCCTAATGTTGGATTTGGCTACGGATCATAGGAACAGAATGAAGCTGCAGTATTTCTCTGGCCTGATCACTGAGTTAAATCAGCAGGTCCAAATTTCATAACAAATTTCTGCTATAATAGCAGACTTCTCTGCCAAATGACAGTTTTCCATGGATGTTTCTCAAAGACTTAGTGCAGTACTTAAGTTAGAAGATTGTGATAGTTATTTGGTTATTTATACAGTTATTATTTGGTTAAGACAGAAATTGTTTGAATTTGTACGATTTAATTGTTTAAATTGTCTTGTGTTACGTTTTACATAATGCCTTTTTTCACCAATAAGATTGAAAATAAATACAAAGCTTTCTGTTCTGGGTGATCGTTAATATCTCGAAGGTATTTGGGGTGGTTACCTTTGTTAGATGTTTGCTCGCTGGTTTCCAGGGTGTTGCTAGGTATTTGCTACAGTTTTCCTGAGAAAAAACAGAAGGGTCCTTATTTCAGTGCAAATCTAGGTGATGCCAGGAAAAACAATTGTTTATCTGATCATTTAAGGGTGGCCCACACTAAAAAATTATTTTTAGATTTTCAAAATGTAAGAGATCACAATCATGATGCTCAAAAAATTGTTTTGCTCCTATAATTTGTGAAGTGTCATCATGTGACCAAGACAGCACACCATACACTGGAACAGATTCACAAACAACTTGGAACATGGAAAATCTTTCAGACGTGACTTTGAAGTAGAAAAATAAAGCGATAAAAGTGCTTGGATTTGTTACAGAAAATTTGCTAGGAAAATAGAAAAAGGTTTGGATAAAGTTGTTATGCTTCCGTCTTTCCTCAGCTCGCTTTCTGATTTGGTATCATTTTGTTCCATGTGTTCCATGTTCCGTACAGGGGTTCCACTAAAAGCAGGATTTCTGATAGTAAATATTCAACATGTTGGATATTTACGATTTGAGATCAGTGCGAGACTTTGTACAAGTAGGATTGCGGGTGAAAGAACTACACAGCAACAAACAGAAACAGGGACAACCAGGAAATACACACACAGGACGACATCTGACAACAAACACAAAGAGATTAAATAGATACAGTAGGAAGGGCAGAAACAGCTGGGAACAATCAAGGATAACAAGGGAACAAGACGGGTGGGGTTACATCATGACGAGACATGAACACGCAGCCAATGCAGATGCGCATCGCTGCGTGTTCACATAAAACCTGACGGAACAGCGCAGCTAGTAAACACACCAACTGCACATGACATGAACACACGCAGACAAGAGACACGACACTAAAAACACGACAAGGGAGCAGTGTCAGAGCGCTGTCGACCAAACACCTGACACTCATACCGAAGTGACAAAACCCTGACAGACTTAGCATTAGGGGTTCTTTCAAATGGCTAACCATAAATATGAGCAATAATGATGATAGCACTGCTTGTCTTAACAAAACACACAACAACTATAGAGGACAGCCTAATTTTACCTTGTTTTTTTCTTTTTTTGATTGGTCTAGCATTTATGCGTTTGTGCTGCTGTAAATGTCAGGGGCTGTATGGCTGGCTGGCCTTCCCTTCTCATCTTTTCCGTAAAGATAAGACCACACGACCAAGTGCCATTTTGAAGAAACTCTCTTGAGAACACTAATAGAGACTGGCACAGCTCTCTTTAGCTGCACATATGTGTGAGTGTGTCTGAATTCGAGGACTAGACATGTCTGTGAGACTACACTGCTTTCACCACAGGTCTCATTGAGATGCTGTTATCTCTGCTCTCTCTGGCAGAAAAGAAGAGGTTTTATTTAGCACAAAAATAAAGGCATTAATTCTGTACTGTATATGGCAGTAAATGCCAAAACAGTAAGTACACCTTTTTTGTAAGTGCACTCAAGAGCATAGTTAGGGTACTGACTTAAAACCAGAACATAATTGCAACTATAAAACTGTGATTGTCAGCACTTCCTTATGCCTTAATGATGTTTTACAATTGGAAATTGTACTCCCTTGGTCTATTAAACTTATCAAACTTAGATCAACAACATGTAACCTCAATTCACTGTTAGTACAAACCATGTTTATCTTAGCATTAGCATAGCTTACCCCGTTTATTATAGATAGAAGCACACACACATACACGCAATGCTTATTCCCTTATATTACTTTCAGTCTTACTACACAACATCTTTCAAGACACTGAAGCTTCAGGGCACCAAATAAAATTAGAAGCCTCTCTATGCGGGTAAAGTGCTGTGTCTGTATCTGTGCATAGTCTTACAAATCAAGCTAATGCTAACTGACTAAGCGTTAGTTCAGTGTGCTTGATGTGCAGAATGAGCCCTACACTGAATCCACACTGTAAAGGAAGAACAAAAATAATTCTACCAATATGATTGTCACAATGCAAATATTTCAGTCAATACTATCAAAATTCTCAATACCATAGCAGTAGCCTAACTGAGTAAAAGTTTAGAAATTAAAAAACAAAATCAGAAGGAATGATGTGTAAAATATAACCGGATTTGGACCGACATTCTTAACACACTCTGAAGTTAAAAGTGTCGAATTGATCTTTTGACATGAAAAATTTGCTGAGTTTCCCTCTGTTCGTACATACTATTCTCCTAAATAACTTTTTTCTTTGTTTAAAAGACCAGGCGTTTTATTTTTTTATATATTTCGGGTCCTAATTAGGAGAAAATGAACACATGAAGCTTTGTGAAGCTTATATTAAACAAGGCATCTTTTTATAAAAAAGAAACTTACAATCTAAATGAAATTTCAATTGCCAGTTGACGTGTTTACACGTGACTTTTAATTTTTCCAACTGTACTAGTTGTCCGATTACATTGGGATATATATATATATATATATTTATTTATTTATTTTTACGATTTTTACCCCCTAGAACAGTGGTTCTTAACCTTGTTGGAGGTACTGAACCTCACCAGTTTCATATGCGCATTCACCGAACCCCGGGGGGTCGATTATCGGGTTTGTAGCTCGATGCTCGACTGTTGAGGGGGGTGACTGATGTTGACTGTTGACGTATTTGTATTTCCATGGGCGGACCGATACCATTTGATCTGCGATACGATCCGCGGACCGGGGTTTGGGGAACACTGCTCCACCGAACCCCTAAGACTTTCTCACCGAACCCTTGTTAAGAACCACTGCCCTAGAACATGACTTTCATTGGGGAACCCTCTCGAATTTGATTGGGCAAGTTTTGGCCATGATTGGGCGGGTTGTAAGCATAAGTATGCTGTTATTTAGTTCATCGCCATGTGTATTTAAGTTCTTCACCTCAACTCAGTCTTGTTCCGGTATTATTTGTGTTTGTCTTGAGGTGTACGCTTTTGTTAATAAAACTTAATAACTATTTTGAAACTGTTAATCTGCCTTCATCTTCATCATCTTTTGAGTTTAAACGTGACAAGGATGTCCTCAAATACACGAGAGTGCTTAAAAGTGATTAAGAGTACCTGTATGTCAGTTGGTACAACTGATACTATGGAAAAGTTCTAGTATCGACATCTTAACAAAATGTCCTACAATAATCAATGACGTTGTAATCTTCTGGCACTGTAAACAGACCCATTGATTGTAATGGAATCATTTTAGTGTTGCTTTGTGGCTCATCTTTGCTCTCAGTCTAGACAAGATGTCAGGCCAACATCTGAGTGCAAAATGTAGTTTAGTCACGCCCTCATTTGCTTTGCTTAAATTAACACTGGGGCTCTGTGATATGTAGATATGGACAGAGAAATGAAGATGATATAATAGTGAC
The DNA here is from genome assembly GCA_037043235.1 of Rhodeus uyekii. Classification (NCBI taxonomy): domain Eukaryota; kingdom Metazoa; phylum Chordata; class Actinopteri; order Cypriniformes; family Acheilognathidae; genus Rhodeus; species Rhodeus uyekii. The sequence goes on from JAWRVZ010000160.1 coordinate 1,347,474, forward strand.
GAGGAATGCTAGTGAGTCAGAATATGGAAATTGATCTGAATTCTGTTGAGATTAGTCACAGTAGAAATATCCTGGTTTTATTGTATTTCTAGTCATTTTACAACGAACAGTTCACCCAAAAAGGACTATTCTGTCATAATTGAATGTTCATGCTGCTCCTTTCTATGCAGTTACAGTTAACAGCTTTTATTTCCAAAAAGGAAAAAAAATATCACCATAAACATATCATAAAAAATAATCTATAAAACCCATGAGCTAATCTCAAAGATTTCTGATCTCATATTATGGTTTATATGAGAAATAAATCTACCTTTCCACCAAAAACGACGTCAAGCCAAGAATTTTATGCACTACTAAAACGTAAATCACATGTACTGTATCTATAAAAGTTTTTGTTCGCTGCATTGTTTTGCTAGCTGAGACCGGTATGCCCCGTGGTGTGTGGCCAGACCGTCAGGTCTCTGGTACGTGTTTGGTGAATTAGCCCTTCTACCTACTGGAGGTGTCCCGTCTGGCCCGGGCATAGCACTCCTCCTGATCGTCTCCGTCACACACCTGCAGGAGGGTCACATTCCACGCCAAGCACACAGATCTGGTTCTCAGTAGAGCAATTTTTTTGAATGTTCTGAAGGGTTGTGTTGAATTTAGTTTAATATTAAATGTTCTTATGTGCAGGTGTAGAGCTATGGCATAAATCTTTTTCTTTCATTGAATTTTTATGGTTCTTTTTTAGATGTGCAATATGTATTGTCTTACTCGTTGTTTTAAGAATGTGTAAGCTGACGTTATTGAGTATACTCAGTTTGCAAAAAAACAAACAATCATTTCTAATAGGGTTATATGATGTGTTGATTAATCACATCAAGTTTGATTGAGAAATCAAACGATAATTTAAAGTTATCATTATAGAAATGACAAAAAGTAGCTTTAGAATGAAAGATTTTGATTCAACATAGAATTTATTGCACTTGATTATTTAAGGCTATGTGGGCATAACATTACTGCATCTGAATAACAGCTGCGTCTGGATCAGCATTTAGGTATATTTACACAGACTGTTTAATGCGAAGGACATGAAATGAATTGGAACTCTAAACATGAAACTTAAACCGCCAGTAAGTGGCAGCAAGTCACTGTATAAATGAGTGAGTCATTCAGCCATTTACTTAACTGATTCATTTAAACGGCTGATTTATTCAGGAACGAAAAAAAATCTTTATGAACTGTTCACTGTTTCATTGTGTAGCAAAGTTCTTAATTCGGAGAGGAAGGAGACGTGAACATTTAACAACTTTAATGATAGAATAAACAAATACAAAATATCTACATGATTTCAAATGTGATATTCATTTTATACAACAGTTCAATAAACAAGAAATGAATATTGTTAGATACATTTTAGGCAGAATATGTCAGTATTGTGTTTTTGTTATATTTCACCAACGCAAATAGTTGCAAACAAAGCCATTTTTAATACAAGTATTTTTCATTGTTAGCTATTGTTAACAAATAATTAAATGATGTCAACTTTCTGTTATACATTTCTGTTTTTGTTCTATAATATAATATAATATAATATAATATATAAAAACTGATTCAATGTCTTAAAATGTCCTACAATAATCAATGAATCAATTTAAGTCGCTTTGGATAAAAGCGTCTGCTAAATGCATAAATCTAAATCTCTATGGAAATATATAATGGATTTGGATCAGCCAATAAATCACCATAACGTTATTTTTCATTTTGATTATGTATATTACTCTAAGGTCGTTTTGGATGTTGTAGCAGGACATCATGCTATTATGAGTAGTCATTTAATAATCCCCAGTTAACTTCCTCTAGGCTTTATATTTTAGTCACAGTTATAGTTATATGTGGGTGTGATCAGCTCCTTATCTGAGAGCAGTGTTAATGTGGGCGATTACATGCAATGTCTAACAAATCGTTATGTGCAAGAACGTTTTCTGCGTGTCACACTACAGTAATGTATGGACATACACTTAAACTTTATTTTGATGTATTTAGGACATTTTATAAGTTTGTCATCAGTCTTGGGATTAGTCCCAGTGTCTGGAGAGCATGCTGAGAGTCTGGAAGATGAAGCGTTAATGCTGTTTTTTTCAACGCCCCATTTCCAAGATCTGAGATAATGAAAGACTCTGGATGGGGCCTGTAAATGTTGGCTGCTAGAGCATCTCTGACTCGACAGCTATTTCCTCCACTGGCAGTGGTGCTCCCTTGGTCCATTCACCACACACACACACATGCACGCACACGCACTATCCAGTTTTACATAGAGTGAGGGGAGGGTAGAGACTAAGACGTTAGCCCCTTTCACACATTAATCCCAGTAAATTACCGTAAAATGAGCAGAATGACTTTATCCATAAATACATATATATGCTGTTCACACAAGCAACAGCGTTAGATTTTTTAGCGTTAAGTGACCATTCACACATTCAGCACAGAAATATCTGTAAATTCTGTGATGTCAGTCATCGGAAATGATTTTTAAAAGCTGTGCCGTTGTCTTAATTCGCCCATGTGAGGAGAAGCTCTTCCTATCCTTTTCTGTGTGTTCAGTTTGACAACAGTTATTTACTTCTGAGGGACAGGCGTATGGGTATTATCACAAAATGCATTATTAATGCTTTTAATTCTTACATGCTGAAAAAGACTATAATATAAATATATCAAATATACCCATCTAAGGCATATTTACATAGAAAGACTATTAAAAAGCAGCGTAAATTTCTGTAAACTGTACAGAGTAAGTACATCATCAATGTAAAACTTTATGATTGGCCTAAAACAGACTTCTTTTAAAAGGTCTTCACATACGATATGTGATATGATATGTAAGGTTCACATATGATCTCTTAACAATATTTTACCAGTAAAGACTGTATGTGTGAAAGGGGCTATTAATTATGTGTTTTAAGTATAGACCCATAAATTGAAAACGTATTGTCATGTATAGACCCATTATTGAACCTTTACAACATTAAGAAAAAAATTACTAATCATTGTTCAAAACTTCAAATAAGAAAAATGTAATTGTCAGGGTTCTGCCACATTCGTTCTAGTCATTCCTTGGTTTTGTGGCAGAGCTCTGACACTACCGTATTATCTCGTGTTTGATGTGTGTGCGCACGGCTTCGAGTATTCGAGCCGTGCGCGCGCTTGTCTGTGTAACGTCTTATGTGCGGGTTATGATGTCTGATCCCGAGACTGGTCTTGTCTAGTTTCAGTTTCGGTTTTGGTTCGGGATTCGGGATTCGGGTATTCATAACTCGTTTGTTCGACCTTGTCGTGAGCTCATGAGAACAGGTGTTTACACTCGTTCTTGCGAGCTCTACGTCTTGTGAGTGGGCGCGGTTTCAAGCGTTGTGCGAGCCGCGCCTCCTCTCGTCCGTGTGTTTGTGTTTTGTCATGCGTAGTTGGTTGTCACCAGCTGCGCGTCGTCTTTGTGTAATTGGCTGCATGTTCATATCTCGTCTGTTACCCCGCCCGTCTTGTTTCTTTGTCATTAGTTTGATTTTATTCCAGCTGTGTTTCTCCATTAATTGCCTTCCTCCTGTGTATTTAGTCTCCTTGTGTTTGCCGTCCTGTCGCTTCGTTGTCGTCATTTTGTTCATTGATACCTGTCAGTCGTGTCCTGTTTGTAGTCCAGTTATTCTAGTCAAGTCAAGCCAAGTCAATTCAAGTCATGTCATGTTTTCCCCCACTCGTGAGGTTTATGTTTGAGTTTTGTTTATTTTTTCATTAAAACCCTGTTTCCCCTGCGATTGGGTCCTCGCTCCATTCCCTAACCCTGACAGTAATGAATGCAATTTTGTTATATGGTTGACTTAAAACTTTCAATCATGCTTTAATCGGTTTCCTTTGCTACTTATATTTGACCTTTTAATCCGGAATTTCACTTTTAATAAAACGTGTAAATCAATCCATAAACTATATATTGTTACATCTATAAAACATCTAAATAAAGACTAAAATAGAAACAAACCATTTTAATAATTACAGTAATCCCTCGCCACTTCGCGGTTCAAGTTTCACGGGTTCAGTGCATCGCGGATTTTTCAAAAATATTTATAGAAAAATAAAAATTCAAAAATACCGGCATATCGGCAGCCATATTGCGGAAAGCAGCGTTATTTTATTGTGATGCACGAGAGAAAAGGTTTCCCAGGATACCAGACAAAGAGAGAAACTCTCTCAGAGACTTTGTACACACCCACGAGCACTCAGACAAGCGTGTGATTGGTTCCCGGCACGAGATCGACCAATGAGAGCACGAGTGGATGCATCCTGTGATCTGATTGGCTGATCTTACTTCGCGAATTTTCACCTATCGCGGGGGGTTCCAGTCCACATTAACCAAACAAAGTCAAAACGAGGGTGTGGCGAGCAGGGCGGGGTCGAGGGACCGTGAGAGCATCACGAGAGCCGGTGGCGTGATTGAGAGGAGGAGCGGAGGCAAAAAAGGAGGAGCGACGACAGTGAAAGCGAGAGAGGACCAGGCCTGGATTTTATGTTGTGTTTTGTGTGGGCGGCAGTCGACCGCGAGGGGCTGCCGTCATTATGTTTATTTTGGATTTATGTTTTATTTTGAGTATTAAAGTCTGGTTAAATATCTGCCGGTTCCCGCCTCCTTCCTCCCTGAACATTTAACTCCGTTACAGAGGGATCACTGTACTATTTGAAAATTGTGTAATTAGTATTTTTAACAAATTATACCACAGTTGTGGCGTTATTTCCACTTTGATCGACATTTTTGTCCATAATAAAGATTAATAAAAGTAAATGTACTTTACCAAGTAAATTTGATGTGTGGAAGAAATGGAAAAAAATTAAATATCACTTGTAAGCAAAGTATTTTTTATTGTTTGTCATTTCCAATCATACTGCAATTTTAAAGTACAGTATTATGTAATTGTCAACTGGAGCAAAACAGCTATATATAAGATAAACCAAAATACAGTAACGTTTCTAAACAAGCTAATACTATTATTTATGTTATTAAATTTTACTACATTCTCTCGGGGTTAACTAAAGAAAAACAAGATTTGTGTTGTGTTTACGGGTATACGCGGAAGAATTATAGTGTGACAGTATGGTGTGGGAAATGGGTCAAACCCATGTTCACCTCTGCTCCACACCCTCTCATCCTCATCATCTCTCTCTCTCTCTCTCTCTCTCTCTCTCTCTCTCTCTCGCCTGGCACTATAACTCAGTAATGAACATCTGCCTCTCTCCTCCCTGAAGCCGCCACATGTCGTGTTACCATGACAGCAGAGGTGTCACTGGCATAATATACATATTTGTAGCAGTCTTGAGGCTGGATCCACAGACTGTGATGTTCATGTGAACATGTGCAGTGTTGTTTTGTAGAGGCCTCAGTATAGCTCAATGGAAGTTGGGCATCTGTTCTAGAAGCAGTAAGCCACGTGATTATACCAAGTTTAAGGGTTGTTGATTAGAGATAAAGCAACAACAGCAATATGGCAATGTTCAATAATTCTTAACTTTTAAAATCCCATCACACAACAGTTATTTTCAGCGTTCCCAGTGTGCTGAACTCTGCTTGTTTAGTGACTCTTTCTGCAGGTTGCACCGTTACACTAGTAGGTTGTGACAAATGACTCTTCATGAGTCCATGCTTTATGATTGAATAATTTAATCATTAATTTGTCTTATTTGTTCATAAACACTAATTCATTTAGGAACAGAACAAATTGGAACAAGTGTAGGCACTTCTATTAAACAAGTAATTACTTTGTGTCCATTAAAAAAAGGTGTAGTTTGAATGTAATCTGGACGTACTACATTCATCATGTTGTCACTGTCATGTGACCTACAAGCTTCAGTGCCATTCAGAAATCCTCTCTTGTGGTCTCATGGGATAGTCAAGTGTTCATTGGATACACACTGACCATTGCATGCCATGACCATTTTTGGTCTTTCCGGTCCTTCCGGCCGCTTGTGCTTTGCAGTTGCCCAGTCAAATTGTGATTTTACAGCGGTAGGACACATTAGTTTGTGTGGTTATGTCATAATGGCCGTATGTTGTGTAATCGATGATTTCATGTTATATAATTGCGACCTTGAGAACTGTTGTGATATACACAATGTTTTGTTGATTATTTTTCTTCTTTGAAATTATTTTCTTTACGTTAATCTTTTCTTTCTTTCACAGCGCGTTGTGTATTGCTCCGTGCACTGTTTTCATTGCTTCAGAGTCTTCAAAGTTATTTGTGTTACTCCAGTGATCCAATAAATGACATTTTGATGGGACGAATGCTGGTGTTTAAGAGTGATTATGAAATTACACATTGCAGATTATATTGACATTGTCAAAGACGTCATTACTGATAGAAGCATCTGTCTTTAAGCAGACCGTTAAAGGCAAAAAGCAACAAAGCATTTTAGAGTTTGTAAAGAAACCATAGTAACCGCGTGTGCAATACTTTCAGAACTGTTTTAGAGTGAAATGACTGTTCTGAGCGAATGTGTTCATGTGTGTTGTGACTGTTTACGCTGCGAACGATCATTGTGTTTGCAATGTTGGAGAATATAATTAAAGGTTTGTATCGAGAATCGAAGGTGTTTTTTATTGTATACTGGTAAATCTCTGCTGTTAGTTGGTGCACATATGCCTTTTGTTGTTAGCAAACATATATACAGGGAGTGCAGAATTATTAGGCAAGTTGTATTTTTGAGGATTAATTTTATTATTGAACAACAACCATGTTCTCACTGAACACAAAAAACTCATTAATATCAAAGCTGAATATTTTTGTATCAATATTTTAAGTAGTTTTTAGTTTTAGCTATTTTAGGGGGATATCTGTGTGTGCAGGTGACTATTACTGTGCATAATTATTAGGCAACTTAACAAAAAACAAATTTATACCCATTTCAATTATTTATTTTTACCAGTGAAACCAATGTAACATCTCAACATTCACAAATATACATTTCTGACATTCAAAAACCAAACAAAAACAAATCAGTGACCAATATAGCCACCTTTCTTTGCAAGGACACTCAAAAGCCTGCCATCCATGGATTCTGTCAGTGTTTTGATCTGTTCACCATCAACATTGCGTGCAGCAGCAACCACAGCCTCCCAGACATTGTTCAGAGAGGTGTACTGTTTTCCCTCCTTGTAAATCACACATTTGATGATGGACCACAGGTTCTCAATGGGGTTCAGATCAGGTGAACAAGGAGGCCATATCATTAGATTTTCTTCTTTTATACCCTTTCTTGCCAGCCACGCTGTGGAGTACTTGGACGCGTGTGATGGAGCACTGTCCTGCATGAAAATTATGTTTTTCTTGAAGGATGCAGACTTCTTCCTGTACCACTGCTTGAAGAAGGTGTCTTCCAGAAACTGGCAGTAGGACTGGGAGTTGAGCTTGACTCCATCCTCAACCCGAAAAGGCCCCACAAGCTCATCTTTGATGATACCAGCCCAAACCAGTACTCCACCTCCACCTTGCTGGCGTCTGAGTCGGACTGGAGCTCTCTGCCCTTTACCAATCCAGCCACGGGCCCATCAAGACTCACTCTCATTTCATCAGTCCATAAAACCTTAGAAAAATCAGTCTTGAGATATTTCTTGGCCCAGTCTTGACGTTTCAGCTTGTGTGTCTTGTTCAGTGGTGGTCGACTTTCTGCCTTTCTTACCTTGGCCATGTCTCTGAGTATTGCACACCTTGTGCTTTTGGGCACTCCAGTGATGTTGCAGCTCTGAAATATGGCCAAACTGGTGGCAAGTGGCATCTTGGCAGCTGCACGCTTGACTTTTCTCAGTTCACGGGCAGTTATTTTGCGCCTTGGTTTTTCCGCACGCTTCTTGCGACCCTGTTGACTATTTTGAATGAAACGCTTGATTGTTCGATGATCACGCTTCAGAAGCTTGGCTATTTTAAGACTGCTGCATCCCTCTGCAATATATCTCACTATTTTTGACTTTTCTGAGCCTGTCAAGTCCTTCTTTTGACCCATTTTGCCAAAGGAAAGGAAGTTGCCTAATAATTATGCACACCTGATATAGGGTGTTGATGTCATTAGACCACACCCCTTCTCATTACAGAGATGCACATCACCTAATATGCTTAATTAGTAGTAGGCTTTCCAGCCTATACAGCTTGGATTAAGACAACATGCATAACGAGGATGATGTGGTCAAAATACTAATTTGCCTAATAATTCTGCACTCCCTGTAGTGTATGTACATTTTTATAGCATGCGAATCGCTTCATCAAATATAACGGCATATTGGCTTTTGGTTATCTCGATCATCAGTTATCTCAACGTTTTTTGCAACCCCCGAGGCCGTCGACATAACCAGATTCCACTGTACAATGATAAATATTTTAGGATCTGTACCAACAAACGATTCCCCCAATATTCCAACAGTTTATCTGTGTCATTCTCGTTATATCTGTGGTGAAAACATTCCTATTCTCACTGGAAATGATTATTAAACCTTTATAGATTTAGTTATCAGTATCGGATTAGGTTTCAGGGGTCATTAGATTTAGGGGTTTGTATCCTTAACTATGAGTCGTAGTGATACTGCTCTTAGCAAACAGCACAAATCACAGAAAGTAGCATTACGTTATAAGGCAACATTTTTAGCCTTAGATCTAACATGGAGGACAGTGATTATAAAAGGTGTCATGTGTATGCAATATGCAGTGTTGCCTGTGGAGAGGTTCACGGTTTGAGTCTGTGTGTGTGTGTGTGTGTGTGTGTGTATGTGTGTGTGTATGTGTGCTGTTCTATTTGTAGCTGCTGTGTGCTCATGTCAGTTGCCTAGGAGATCCTTGGCGGAGTCCCAGCAGGGTAGTGGATCTGACCTCGCCCATGGAGCAGAGATACTGAGAGAGCCGGGCATATCCGTCTAGTGTGCGTGTTCTTCCGCAACATCCTTCCCCCTCCTGGGAGTTCCTGTTCTGTGACATACACACACACCCAGACACCTGCTCTCCTCGGAGGCATGAGAGTGCAGCGCCCCCCGAGCTTGCGTTTACAGGCTAATGCCTACTTAGCTCCATGTTAAGTTGTTTATCTCCTTACGGTGTGTCCTGGTAGCATGATAACTCCTCTATGTATTTAAGTGAGCTGTGTGCTGAATATACAACCCTCTGTACTATACACCAGCCTACACACCTCGCTCACCCCAGATGTGTTACAATGCTTCATAGCAAACTCAGTCATGTAAGGGCTTGTGATGAGAGATGGTAAGTCACTTCAGATGGGCTAAATATTAGTAGAGGTGTTTGCTGGCTGTGTTTGTGGTTGGGATGTAGTTCATTTAAATGTTCCTGTGAGGAAACCCTTTGGCTAATAAGGGATATAGAGCAATTGTCTGTTACTAATAATAGATGCTAGTAGTACAGACTTGCTTTATGATGCAAAAATACAGCGGTCAGCTGTTTGGGATTTTAATTATTGTTGCTGATGCTGACATAATGTAGATATTTATAATGCATTTAATGAGATAGAAATAAGATGTGAATTAATTTGATGAATGACCAATACTTTCACACTGTTTATGTACAAACCAATTTAAAACTAAAATAGTGGTTTATCTATTGTCAAGATTGTCATTAGTAGATTTTAGAAAGGACATGCAGTGTTAATTATTAATCGGCTGATCCTGATCATCTCAAAACAGACAAATGTCACCCAATTTTTTATTTGCTAGGCTGATATATCAGTCTGTTACTACTTTAAAACTAAGGATTGTGTATGTACAGTGTTGGTAGACACTGCAACAGTTGGCTTATCCACATTGACTTTCTGGAAAAGTTTGCTTCAGCCGGTAAACACTTTTTAAACTACCATTGGTCCAGCTTGTGGAGCTTGTGGCGCTTTGTGGCTCCACCAGTAGAGGACCGTGACTCTTGAACCCTTGCTGTCTCACCCCTGTCCCTCATTGGAAAAAGTAAACTCAGCCTAAAAGTCGTCTTCTATAATACTGCATGTTACTTTTAACAAGAAAAGCCACAAGCAAATTTCAGTGAGAGTTGTCGTCAAAATTAATCATTATTACAAAGAATCACACAATCGATGTACAATTTCATCAGAATATGGTGACAACTGGCCACGAAACCGACAAAATTTTATGTAAGCTGAAGCATCATGATAACACTCAGATCAAAGCATATTAGTGATAATAAATTATATCATTAGACTGACTGAGCAGGTGATTAAATGTATGTAACAGACGGTATTAAGCTCTGGTGTAGATCTTTCTTTTGCTGATTAACTACAGCTTTTATTTAAAAGATAATCTTGAAAATGTTGTAGATAAGAATTTAGCAATAATGTCCTCCTCATTCATTTTGCTTATGGTTTCCATAGCAAATAGGTTTTCTTTTCTTCTATGAAGTTTCCCACAGCAGGCAGAAAACACATCACAGACTAGTGATAACAAGGCTCACCCTTTTAGAGGGATGACACGATTGGTCAGTTTTCCTGTCATTTGAAATTTGTCTCTCATTGACCTGCTATGGCTTGGCCCTCTGTCATTTCACAGATGGACCAGCAATCACAGAGCTGAAAGTTTTAGGCGGGAAATGAATGAAGTTTAAATTAACTTCATTACTCTCAAATCAATGAAACAATTGAGATGACTTAAAATGAGTTTTATGAACTCAAAAGTTATAAATACTCATAGAAGTTGATTTGATTGAACTCATTTGTTTAATTTAAGTTGGCTCTACTCAAACCAATTCATTATTTGAGTGTTTACAGCATGGTTACATATTTAGCACTTTTTATCCCTATGCAAAGAAAGAAAAATAACTATAAGTATAAATATAAGAATACAAAGTCTTTTAGGATGGTCCACCCAGAACTCTCTAGCAAGCGCTTCTTTATGCTCTTGCAACAACCCACTACACCCGGAGCCAGTGAGTTTTGCACCCCAAGCACCATTCTCAATTTCTTCAGAACATGTACAAATCTAATTATTTTTGCAATTTTGTTTGGTGCAGCTAGGCTGTGGAAATTGCTTACAGCAGCTTTAAGTTATTCTGTTTAACTGCAGATATAGATCATCCACTATGGTAGTTGAAAATGTTATGAATAAGCAAAAGTATATTTTGCTCGAATTCCAAGTGAACATTTCAGAAAGCACTCAGGCTGACACAGCACAGGCTTTATTACTTCAGTGCACATTATGTTATCAAGCTGTAAAGAACAGAAAGCAGGTATGACCTTCTCTCTTTTCAGGGCGCTGCTGTAGATTAGTTATGGATCATAGATCTGTTAACCATTCACTGTGATTTTATGTTGAGGCTGAGTTTACTTTCTTTAAGTCCTAGAGACTCATTTCAAAATAGTTTTTTTTTCCACTTTAACAAGTTCCTTTAGAATGTTCTCAAAACATATTTGACATATATTATGAAGCTTGAGGTCATATTGTTGTCACTGTCGCGTCATATATTTCGCTTCCGGGTCCCCTCTGTCTCTCCACGTACCCTTCCTCCACCTGTCCTGTCATCAGTACATCATTAGTCTCCCAAGTGTTTGTCATTCCCTTGTGTATTTAACCCTTGTGCATTTCCCTTGTTGTTGTCGGTGGTTGCCGTTGTAACGTTATGTTGTGTGTGTGGATGTCGCCTGTGTTCCAAATTCCTTCCAAGTTTTGCATGAAGAGTGTGCCGTTTTGTTTTCGTTTCTGAATAAAGTAATTTCTGTCGGATCTCCATGTCCCCTCATCCCTCCGCATCACACACCAGCACCGTTGTGTGACATGAGTGAGGTAGTAAGCACTTATTTTTGTAATAGCTGCACAAAGGGCTTTCGACTGAAAGCAGAAATCATAAGAGAAGCTTTTGATATTGCTGTTGAATTCAGTGAGGTGTGACAGGAGGGCATGTTACTGTACCTGTGCTGGAGTCTCCAGAGTGGACGTGAGCACACAAGCACTTCTGTTTCAATAAATGAAATAAAACTCATTAAGGGTCCCGAGTAATGAAACAGTAATTTTGCCATGAAAGAGAAACTGGTATAATATAAGTGTTTTTATGTTATGTTATAATAGACTGTACTACATTATATATAATGGCATCTTAAAATGTGAAAACACAAGAAGATTAGACAGATAAAAATAATTAGTAATATATAATAATTATAATAATTAGTAAAAATAATAATTAGTCAGATAAAAAAAAAAATTATTTTACTTTTTCATTTGATACGTTTTTTTTATTAAGTTGCACTTTTCAAAATACTTGATAGCACAATTACATTGTGAAATAGGAACCTGACAGATGATATTTTGGCACTATAGGACCTTGGCATGTCTGAAATGGATGCATGGGAAAAGACTGGAGAGAAAGAAGGGGTCACGTGTGAGTTAAAGGCTGCCTGGGTGTTGACATGATCAGAGATGCAAGGTTATGATGGGGTGTTTGATATGTTATGTGAACAGACATTACAGCAGAGAATGAGGGTGACAGCTAACTGCTAACACACACATACACCTCTGTCCATGTCATACTCAATAGTGTGCCTAAAGAGACTCAAGTGACACAAATTATTCAGTACCACAGTAATACCATAGTACTACCGTGTGATACCATCATTAAATAAACCCCTCAGGCTTCAGAAAGCTTATTCACAACATATGTGATTAGTTCTGAGGCCCAGTGCACCTACATCAGCGGATTAGCCGAGTATTTAATTCATTTTGCTTTTTAGCTAATCTAGCTGTATTGGGTGTTAGCTCAGCACCAGCGTTGGATCAGATTCCCTTTTAGCTAGCAATATAAATCTTAGCTTGATAGATACACTTTGTTAACGTTGCCTTTGTTAGTAATGGCATATATTTCAACTAGTGTTTTGGAAAGCTGCCACACTAGAGCCTGACAGCAAAGCAGCTCTGGCGTGTCCTCGTATGTGCTGCAGTTTAATGTCTATAGATAGATACACATGCACAAACATAAAGTGCTGTGCTTATGTATGGAGGAGAGTGATTGTGATGTTTTATGGCTATCTTAATTTGTATTATTGAGTTCCTCGGCAACCAACATAGCAACAGACTAAAAGCTACTCAGAAGAATCAAAGCTGAGTGAACTATTACCGGAAATAGCTTTTCTTATTTTATGCAAAACCCTCATTTTGAAATTCAATTTCATTTTCAAATGTTCTCTGAACATTGAGTATTTTCTCAGAAATTTGAGTCTTATGTGAAAACAAGAAATACTGATTAAGAAGTGTATTTTACCGCAGCAACCACAAAGCAATAGCCAATACAGCTAGATTAGCTAAAAAACTAAACTGATGAAATACACAAGCAATCTTCTAAATTTGAGTTAAATCAAGTAAATCGGTGTTGCCTTGGCATCTAGAGTAGTTGAGATAAAACCACAGTGATAATATGTCAAATTCACCTTCGCTTGATTATTAACTCAACTGCCAGTATTGATAACTGTTTAGTAGCCTTCTGGCATAATTCAGCACTTCTGACTCTCTTTTCTTCTTTACAGTCAGGCCTGTGCGTGACTGATAGTAGTTTAAATCTTGTTTTACACGAAACAGGGTCACTGATAGAGACACATTGCTGCATGACAATACCTTGAAGGTCCAGTCGTGTTCCCCCAGCCTTTGTTGGTTTGTCATCGGCACCTCTTTTTGTGCTGATGAAGGAATGTCAGAGATGACAAGCCCCGTCTGAAAAATGAAACATTCACAAACTTTACAGACATGTGAAATGACAGGGGTTATCTTCTTGAACACAGTTGAAGGAGGCTGGAGTGGCCGGCGGTCTGCCCAGTGGAGTGCTATATTAGGGTTCCAGAAGTAAAAATACATCTAAAGCGTCCCAATTTGCCTGCTTATACTCTACTTGTGAAGAAAACGTACATGCTTTTGAGTGTTTAGCAGAATAGTAGGTAAGCTTTTGTGACTATTAGCATCTTTAACGGAACGCTCTGTCGAGTTACATGCATCCAGTCATATTTAGTATAAAAACTGCCCTGTCAGTCACTTTGTCAGAAATTAAAATCCTCCACATCTTTATTTCTGTCTTTAGTCTTGTCGCATCTGTCACATCCGGGTTCCTTTGTGTATCTTCCAGGTCTTCCACACTCCCATCTTTGTCTAATCACTTCCCAAGTCTCGTCAGCTGGTCCCAATCCTGTGTTTGTCCTTAAATACCCTCCTGTGTTCCTTTGTCTTGGTCAGTTGTGAACGTTGTGGGTTCTAGTGTGTGGATGTCGCTCCATGTTCCCTGTTTTTGCACACGTGGTGAGTTTGAGTTGTGTTTCAAGTGTTTTTGGTTTCATCGTTTTGTGAATAAACCTGTGAGCATTAACTCCTGCCTGTCTTCTCCGTGTTCCCGCATCGCACACCAGCATTTTGATAACAATTTCCTACCATATCGGTGAGAAATGTTGTAGCACATTGAACTGGGCAATTCTGTAACATGCATTACAATTTTTGGATCACTTGAGATGGAATGATGAATATATACATTGCGATGGAATATAGCTATATAAACTTAATATTGTGTTATTTTGTTGGATTTGCAAAGTATACTGAGGTGCTTTAACTGCTGTTCCAGTGCTTTAGTAATGAGCAGATCCACTAAAGATCGAGGAAACTTGGCCGAAGGACAAATTACCTCTTACTCTTAAATGGCATCTTAAGCTAACGCAAGCAATCGAAAGGTTCTTTAATTTTATGCTACAAGACAGTTCAAATAAGCTATTGTTTAAACAATGTGAGAAAAGAAATAGTTTAGACAGTTAGATTAAGATTGTCACCATCATCTCTCGTTGGATCTCTTTATTTATATATTCTGGCAAAGATAAAGTTCAGAGTCAACATAAAATGAAAATTTGCTCTATTAAATTGGTCAGATTATGTGCTTTTACAAAGTCTTCATTTTGCTTTTGGGACTACTAGAATAAGATTTTATGCTTGCACGTTCAAAAAATATAATGTTCCCCATATTTTATATTGTTGTAGCTCATCTCTTCCCAGTCTGTCAGTTTTGTTCTGGTCTTTATGAAGCCTCTCCTACTGAAAAGCGCACTAATTGTTCAGTTGTGGTTGGTCAACTGCTTCAAGCGTGTTTGGGAAATGCAAACACACTACTAAAGCAACTCAACCAGGCCTTGCCCCCCTTGTTTGTGTGTATGCCCTGGGTGGGAATTATTTAAATGTTCCCGGAAGAAAACTCAACTGAGGCATTTCAGGAAGTTCAGAAACAGTGCGCACTGATATAGAGAATAACTCTCTTTGGAATGACTTTGCTTTGCTACTTTGGAAGCCTTTTTCATGCTCAAGAAGCAAAGTTGATTATAAAAAAAGCATTTGACCTCTTATATGTGTTCTTCTTCGTCTTGTACGCAATCAAAAAAAGTAAATGTTTTTCTTCATAATCTTGAATTTGTTCCATTGTAAAATGACTTACTTTTCCATGAGATGTCACCAAGGCTGCTTAAGTTTCAACCAGTGTGTGCTGGCCACGCTTTACAGTCATGTCTACCTCTATTCTGCAAGAGAAGCCAATTTTTATACAAACCAATCAATTTTTGATGGATATAATCAAGTCACGTCCTGCTTTTTCTGTATTTTTAGAAATGTGCCACATTATGGAAGTAAAATGGGTTGCAAATGCCTTTTCGTGTTGACTCTAAACTTGACAGAACACTGGCACATATCTAGAGCTTGCAGTCTACAAAGAGTTCACAAACCAATTGGGTTAATGGGCCGGAAGGTCTGTGCAGTCTCTCTGCGTGCTGCCGCTGAGTTTTTTCTTTGCTGGCCATATCCTGGTGCTTTGCTTCCTTTGCTTTTGTCGAGGATTGAAAAGGAATGGATAAGTCTATTATGGCAGTTAATTTTTCCTCATTACTCATAGTAACAGCTTTTATAAGCCTATTGACTTTTTGTAATTTATAATGGATTCATTCATGTCAACTTTGGAGATTATTCCGTTTTTCACACATTGCTGTGAGATGATGTTCACTGAACTGGCTTTTGAATGATATACCATACTAACATTGTGTCTACACCAGACTCGAGCAACGTTATGCGAAAAAAGACAATAAAATCTATTTTAATTAGTGATGCTGTCTACACTGGATGTCATGTCGTTTTGTTTTGTCCAGTGTAGACAGCTTCTAACTGTTGCGCCACAATGGAACGCATCAGCGATGGCGTCTGGCGCAGACATGGTGTAAGCCTTCTAACAGAAAAAATCGTCCTTTATTTTGCATCTTACACAGATAAAAAATATTATCTCATGTAAATACTACGAGAAAACAACCATGTGACGGTTTGATACACCTCATAAACTGTGTTTGGAAGATGAAACAGATTATAAAGACTGAAGATAGTAGCCGCTTTAAGATTGGTTCTTGACATCTTGTCTTCAGATAGCATTTACTGTGAGAGGCCACAAGTCATACAATTCCAGATGGACAAAATCTAGTCTACATTTTTTCTTGCTTATTTACTTAGATATGTGTTACTATATAGAAGTAGAAGAGTATTGCTATTTCTGTTTCATGCTGATTAAACCTCTGAAACATGTATTTTACCTTGTTTTGGTTAAAGGTTCGACCTTTCAACGGGTCACTAAGTACTAGACTTGAGTAAAGGTCGATTGTCTCATTGTCTTATTGTATCTTAAATGTGGTAGAGAATTGCAAAGATTGTATTCATTTCCTAAATAACTTTTTTGAAGTAATCATCCCTGACTTTTTACTAACTTTAAAGAAAAAAATATATATATTTTTGGTAACAGTAAGAGTCAGTAGTTGCTGCAGGAAGAGTTTTAGTACAGTGTTTTGTCCACAGCAACGCAGGAATACAGACAGTCAGAAATTGTTAAAGGGATAGTTCAACCAAAAATTAAAATTCTATTAAAGCTTTTATCAATTTCTTTGTTCTGTTAAACACAAAGGCAGTTCTGTTATGAAACAGTACTGTTCTGGGACACCATTGACTTCCGTAGTATTTTCCCCAATGTCAATGATTCCCCAATCTCTGCACGCATTTTTACTGGAAATATCCTAACGACAGCCTCTCGCAAAGCCCATCACCCCTTCACTCGTTCATTCTCTCACCGTCGCTCGGTTTGGTTGCATATTCACCACAGTGATACTTTACAGTGATTTACAGCAGTTTTACCTTGTGTTGTTAACATTAATTGTGATCACTATTGTTCACATAGTGAAATATATACGTACAGCATACAGACAATGACTTCAAGATGAGGAAGAAAGAAGGGATGAAATTCTCCCTGTAAGCAGTAAAACCCTCCTCTCGTCTCCTTCACGCCAGCAGCGACGCTACTCAAAGATAAAGTGTGTGTTACAGTAAATTGTCAAGTATTTTTAGAGTTTAATTGTCAATTATTAATTAGTATTGAAATGAGATCTTAATGGTTATCATTTTAACTGTAATTAATTGGGTAAAAACAAAAAAATATTTAAAATGGGCATTTGGTCTTGTGGAGTGATTTTTATTGCATTCTTATGGGGAAATTGTTTTGGTGTACGAGAATTTTGAGTTACAAGCTCTTGGAACCAATTAAACTCGTAAACTGAGGTATTACTGTAATGCCAGCATTTTTATTTATGTGTGTACTATCCCTTTAATAGCAAGGAAAATGATTCAGTCACCTGTAAGAACTGGTTCTCAATTCTCAACCCTAAATTGCTTGTAAATTTTGATTTTAGACATGCAATCTGAATTTAATGCATAGGCCTGAATGTAGCATGTAGCCTATGGGTATAATGAAACCCGTTGGATGTGCAATTTTACTTACAGCATCCCTTTTGCTGATGAAGTATCGCAGTATAAAAGTGCTTACTCGTTTGGAAAGCGGGTCTAGTGCTGATTAATGCTCCTCACTAAGGTGTCTGACTGTCGTCAAAGCAGATCATTTGAATTATGTTGACTCAATCTGCACAGATTTGAAACACCAGACATCCAATGGCTGTCAGAATCCTCCACAGGCTCATTAATCAAGCCATACTTTCCATTGTTCACTTGCTGTCTGGAAGAAAACAGACATTCGCTTGTGATCTTCTCATCGCCTGACCCTGCTCTGATACTACAGGACGTGACAGTACACGTGTCTTGTTTTCATTCTCTTTTTATCGATTTCTGTTTGTTTCTATAATTTTTGCAATTTATTATCAAGCACTTGCTTTTTTGTGAAAAGAAAATTGCTCCTATTGGCTATTCCTGGGTTATTGCTTCCCCCCAGTGGTTAAATCGTGGTAATAGAACATGTCACAGTTATAACATTATTTAAAATTGTCTCTAGCTGAAATTCAGATATTGTAAACACTGCTGGAGATGTTAAAAAAAGACAAAATATTATCGACTAATGAAGATGTCCTCAGTTGTTTCAAAGCTGTTTTTGTGTCACTAAACTCCTTTAATGTAGTGTATTTGCAGTATTGTTTTATATTTTATCAATAATTCTGTGATGAAGCAGTGAGATGTTTCTTGTGGGATGCTTATAGTATGAACTTAGTTTTCAGCCATTTTTTCAAAAAAAGAGAGAAAAAAACAAATGCACATGGTCTATAGAAAATACCTGCAATATGTTGTACATGTACATATTGTACGTAACAATATATCAACAAATCAACTGAAACGTTCAATTGACGGCAACATTTATTACTGATGAGTCACACAAGCTTGCTACATCAACACTGCTTTTGCGTTATCATTGTTATATAAGCTTCAGTTTCAGTTTCATATTCTGCCAAAACACCCTTTCTAAATGAATTGACGTGCAATTCTTTTGTTTTTATTGTTCATGCACTTATGTAGTTCTCTAGTCGTCCAGCAGATCGAGCCAGAGAGACACATATGAGTTATTGAACGTCTTTGTCTCTGCTCTGGATTGTTCTCACTTTAAAACACTGAAGATTCTGGAATAAATAGTGGGTAGTGCTAATACGGCTTTATGGGTTATTCTAGTTCTGACAAATTATATATAGCAGCGAGAACGGACAGAAACATACAGTATCATTCAAACCATTTGATTACATCACTCACAGATGGGTGGGGCTTATCATGTTATGATGATGTCATTGCATGCAGACAAACCTGGCTTTAGAAACCACAGCATGCTCTGTCATGCTATTACAATAGATTTTTGGGTGGGATGTTTCAAGGTCCTTTTTTGTTCTTAGACGAGTTGATTTATTTCCAAAGAAGTTTAATTACCAGGCCATTATATGATTTAATCAAAGATATCATAAAAATATCATAGACTGATGGTTTTGATGATGTACTGACACTGTCTTGTTTAACCCAAGGAGCGAGACTGATTGCTGGTGTAGTGTTGCTGCAGACCTGCGCGGTGCTGTGCAGAAATACACAGGGCATTATCTATTCAGTCTTTCTCAGTCTGACCTACTTTTAATGCAGCTTCAGTAGAATTTGTACAGATATCAGCTGGACTGATGTTTCTGCTGTCTTTAGGTGTAAACGTCTTACAGTAATAATATTTACCTCACTTCAAATTGCTATATTTTTATAATTATTTTGTTTCTGGATTGAGTATATAATTAACTTTTTTTGTTTGTTGTTAAATATTTAATGAAAGTATATCATGGTTCACTGGATCGTTCCAGATTTTGGTCATAACTGGTGTGTCTAGATGATGTGCTGTAAAACGCTTGTTGTCTTCGCAAACAACACGACTACAGTGTGTAGAGTGTTTGTGTCGTTGTATGTGTGCTGATATCCGGATGATCAGTGTTATTTCACAGTGTCAGGTGTTGGATATTGTAACTCATGAACTGTGTAGTCATACATGTTCCATCGCTCTGATCTTCTGAGCTAATGGTCAATATTTCATCATGAATTATTGAATCTCTGCAAGTAGTCTCTGAAAGACTTCTACTACTGTACGTCTAACAATCCACCCTAGGCTTATTGGAAAGCTGCAGTTTTGCAAAACTCTAAAAATGTAACTAAACATACAATTCACTGTAGTTTCCACTTCAGGCAACACGATAAAATTGTATTCCTATCAACAGCACTAAGGCTTCTCTCTCGATTCAGATCTTTGCCCTAAAATGAGGTGAAAAGCAACACTGAGTTTCCGTTTCAATCTGTTCAGCCTTCATTGAGATTTCTCTGGAAATTATTGTAAAAATTGTACAAAAAATCGAAACAAAAAGTTTTATTCCTTTCCACACAAATTAGGATTACGGGGTAGATTATTAATAAAGAATAATTTTTTGCATGGTTCTTTGTATAACACTTGGCAATGACCTCAAAACCTTTACTCATGATTTGTAAAGACATTTGCATCGCATAACGAGCTCCATACCATGTCAGGTATCAGAGAGCGAGGACTCAGCGCAGGTGGGAAGGGTCTTTATTGAAAAATATAATAAAACTTTAAACACAAAAAACCCTGAGGGGGGGAAACATAACAGGACCGACTAGGCTCTGCAAGACTGGACAAGAAATGAAGAATACAAGCCACAGGCAAGACAGATTGAACGACAAAGTCTAGACAATAACGCGACTCAGGTCAGCAAAAAAAAGAAGGGATTAAATAGACACAGGAGGAAGGATAATGGATCGGGAAACAGCTGGGACAAATCAAAGTAAAACAGGTAAACAAGGTGGGAAGGGTTCACAATGACAAGACACGAACATGCAGCCAATGCACGCCACACGTTCACATGAACACAAAGACAGCGTGCACATGGTGAATACCAAACTGCGCGCGACACGAAAACACAACATGAAAGCACGAATGTCCGAACCTCGACACAAAACCGAACAAGATCGGGATCGGACATCATAACCCTCACACAAGACGCTACACAGACAAGAGCACGTGACCACTCTAATCTGCACGCACATGCACAAAACACGAGACATTACGGTAGTGGCAGAGCTCTGCCACAATAACAAGAAATTACTAGACTGAATGTGGCAGAACCCTGACAACAATGGCTTTTCTAAACTTATACAGCACTCCACTTAATTGGTGTTTATTTTGTATTTTTTTTTGTAAATTCTAGAATAGTTAACCTTTTTTTCTGTATCAATCTATTAAATTTAAGTTATTTCATATTAACCTGCACCTAATTCACATGTAAGACACAATAGACACTGTGGTTGGTTGCTTTTTCTTCAGTTAGGCTGTCTCGTCCTGTATAGGTGGGAGGTTTTTGGCTAGAATAGTGGACCAGACTTGATGCTTATAGTAAAAAGTCTAAGATAATAAAGATAGAATTAAGATGTAAAATCTTTCCCTCACAGATTTGCTCTCTCTTTTATATCCTATTAAAGCCCAACAATGAGTCTTTCTTTGGAAACTTGTTAATGTGCTGAATAGATGTAATTAGGGATTGAATTATTTAAAACCATTTACCATTTAATCTCTCTAATTTATCTGTTCAAAAACACTTGCTCTAAATCCCTCTTTTTAAGAAACAGATGGAGGAAATTGCGACGGAGATGACATTTGCCCAGCAACACACTGGAATCGTGCTCTTAAATGTTGGACTGGCTGAGATACACAGTTAATGTTCTTTCACTTGCCGTTGGCTGCTATGTTTCTGCTCTCTTCCGCTGGTCTCCTCACCCAATGGCTGCACAGCTCTTTCTCATTCATCCAATCAGAAGAATGTCTCCCACCCCTTGTCATTTCATTAATATTCAGCGACTGCAGTCTCCATCATGGGCTCAGGTGGTGTACAGAACAGAGCGGGAACATGTGAACAGTGTGAATACAAAACACATGCCACTCGTTTTCATAAAATGACACTATCAACAGCAGTATCAGCACTTCTGTATTGATTCAGATCTGTTTCTTTGCCCTAAAATTTGGTGAAAAGCAACACTGAGTCTCATTGTAGAATGATTTTTTTTTAATGAAACTAGACTGTGAAATCTGTTTTGCTAAGCCTTCACTGAGCTTTCACTTAGGATTTTATTGGAAAGTAGTTTTCTGGTAAAAATATCGAAACATCCGTTAAACAAGACAGATTTAGTTGAGATGCAAATAAAGACTCTTTTGCAGAGAATATATTATGAGTTTATTTTTATTACCCAACTGGCTTTTTATTTTCTTGTTTTAAGCATAAGTATTAGAAAATGTATTGATGCTTTGCATGCTGGATGTGATGCAATAAAGCAACAACTGCTAAAAAATCTCTTCGGTTTTAGTTGACCACAAAAAGGCCATTGGAAAAACAAGAGTTTTATTTCTATTTTTGTAATTAGACTTTTTTTGACTTGTTCTTTAATAAAATATTTGGTTCATATTATATATTTGTAATTTTTTAATGTATTAATATTGGCAAACGTTGCAATATTATTTCAGAATTTAATTGTTAACTACTACTTTAGCAAGACAAAGTATGCTTATATTAAAGATACATTAACTTAACTCTAAAGTTCTAACTATAAATACATTAACTATAAAGTGCAATGTAATAGTTCTCATAGCTGTATATTAAATGTTAAATATGTTTCAAATGGTTGTGGCTATGTGACTGTTTCATATCATTTACACATTCATTACGGATGGACTGGAAACGTACTAGTTAAGATTAGTGCATTACACTTAAAGGGATAGTTCACCCACAAATAAAAGTTCATTCATTTACTTTCATTTCATGTCCTTCCATCCAAACCTGTCTTTTTGTCTTAAGACACAGAATTTAAGTCATTATTCACTGAAAATCTTGACATTTGCTCTGGATCATCTTCGCATGTTCATGAGAGAAGTTCATTATCAAAATTCATCATAAAAAAACTTAACTCGGCAATAAAATGGACCACTACTATGGTGTTTTGGTGTCCATTTTGCTGCTTGAATGCTTCACATACATTGTTATTTTAAAGAAAAGAGCAGAATGAACATTGTTCAAAACATCTTGTTTTGTGTTCTTCAGAATAAGAAAATTCTCACAGGTTTGAAACAAGGGTGAGTAAATGACTAAAACAAATTAAATCAAATCAAATTTTCAGTCTTAGTTGAACTATCCTTTCCCCCGCCATTTAATTAAATTTCCTTCATTTATGAGAGAACACTTTCCCACCATTGATGGAATTTTCAGACTTTCTGTGTTTTCATTCTTATATGGTGGGGAAGCCATGTTCCACCATCAGAAAAAGTACAGAATCTGCTGATCAAAACAGATGAAAAGAAGCAGAAACATGCAATATCATATGTAAGCAGATGCATATATAAAATGAAGTGATCATCAATATGAAAACTGCCTAATGTCACTGAATGAAATGTGCACCTTGAAGCTTTGAGAATGTTGATGTTCTCGATCTACTCCGTCTGTGTTTTGTTCAACATTCGGAATCCAGTCTTTGAGATATTTTTCTTACCATTTTGCTCAAACTGTTGCTTTTTGAATTAAATTTACCCACATTCATTTGTTGATTAAAAAAGAATGCATAAAGCTAGAATAAAACATTTTTGGTTGTTGTTGTTGTTGTTGTTTGTTTAAAAGCACAGGCTCTGTTCTGTCTTTTGATATATTGCATGTTCAGATATTCATACAACAAAACATTCTGGAGGACATTCAAATTGTGAAAATTATACAAAATGCTGACAGTGGCTGGAAACTTCAAATAACAAAAACAAACTTAATTAAAGATATATATTTGTTATAAAAAGGTTTATAGAGTTTGCATGTCAAGTAAACTGTTCCTGTTGAAGTTGTAAGCTACTACAAAATCTCATTGCAATTCGCAACTATTTTACGTTTTGGCGAATCGATGGCTAATTAGCATGAATTCGTACATTGTCGTACATACATTTTCGTACAATGTGCTTACGCTTCAGTGGCAGTTAGGGTTAGGGGAAGACATTCATGCTTGCTTTTTTTAGAAATAGCAACATTTATGAATGAGTCACATCGTACAAATTCATACTAAATCGCCTTCTCGTACCATAGTTATATTTCCCATTAGACTGTGTTGTCATTTCCAAATAAAGCAATGTGTTTTGCTCTACGGGAAAGCTCAAGATGGCAATGATGGTTCAATACAGACTTCCCCCTCTTAGCGCATGTGTGTGTGTGTGTGTGTGTGTGTGTGTGTGTGTGTGTGTGTGTGTGTACGTATGCATGTGAGGGCGTGTTAATCCGCACACAGAACCCATCAGCATCAACCCCCCCATTCCTCCCCTCACTTGCACTTCCAGCTGGTGGTGAAGGATACTCGCGTAAGATTCTCCATCCCAGCTGCCCTCCACCCATCCTCTTTCTCTCATCCCTCTCTCCGCTGCGCTCCGTCCCGGCTGACTGCTCGGTGGGGATGGGTTCAGGTAGGGCCAGAAGGACCCAGAAAAAAACACACCAAGAGGAAAGCACCGTCTCCTAGAACTGCTCATCTCATGTCCTCTCACACAAATGCAGTTTCCCATCCTCAGCTCTTCGGTTGCTACTCACAGGAACACATAGAGGGTGTCTGAGAGAGATTTTTTTTCTTGTCTTTGTGCTTTGGAGGGATACTGTTCAGTCTTTATTGACTGGGAGACACTTCACTTTATCAAAGGATATCTCACTTGAGCTTTGCATCATGGCACACGCAGCATCCCAGCTGAAGAAAAAAGCAGATTTGGACCTTACAGCTGCTGAGGAAGAGAAAGAGAAGAAGAAAAAGACCAGAAAAAGGTCCCGGGAACCAAAGAAAAAGGTACCAATAGGTCAAGGCTCTGAGGGTAGAGCCTTTTGGGGTTTTTTGATGGAGCTTTTGATACTGGCATGCTGGTTGGGCGGGCTGGCTGGAAGCATCTTAATGGTCTGGGATCTCACTTTTAGGGTCTAAGGGTTATTTGGTCTCACAATTCAAGAATTGGAAATAAAATTAAGAAATTAAGAAGGCTGATAGGTTTTTAAAGTGGCTGGCTGTTAGACTGCAGTGATGCTGCCACGTCCTGTGTGGATAGGGAATGCTTATTTATAGGGCGAACATGTGCCTCACAAAGAAGGTGCATACTAAGGATGCAGAATACACACCTGAACATGCGTACAGCAGTTTCTGAGGACAGATTTATACCTCTTTTTACTATCTATTATTAACATTTCTCTCCCTCTGTTAGATGCATGTGACAAAATATAGCCATAAAATTGTTTTTTAACTTTAACAGGTTTGAAGCACCACCTCTCTTTTTGACCTGTGCTATTTGTAATGCCATAAGATAAGAGGTTTTAGCAGAATGAAGCGGCGGTTGTCTTTTTTTCTTTCTTTTTTTTAGATGCGTGTGGGTGAGTGTGTTTTTGTCTTTCATCCATGGTGGGATTCGTTTTCCACGCTGATGCGTGACTGGTGTCATTTTTATCGCAGGCTAGGCATCCAGACCCCCGGGGGCTCACGAACCCTCTCCCACGGGCTTTATGAAAGACCCCCCCCCACCCCCGTCCCAGCCAGCCTCAATCCCATTACAAACCCACATCAACCCATCCCATTAGTCACAGTTCAGCGTTCACCATCTCTGCTACCTATCTACATATGCATCTGCTTCTGTTGCTCTTTCCTTAGAATGGGACATTTCTATTACATCCTTGCTTGAAATTGGAAATAGAAAGCATGCATTTGCACCCATGTGTTAGTGTCTCTTAACATACAATGAACATTAATATCACACAATTCCTCTTAAAGTGGCTCAAAGAGCAGCAATATCATAACAAAAATGATGTATGGTTTTAATATTGAAAGATTATGTTAAGACATGTATTGGTAAATTTGAGCTAAATCTGTTTGAAACCTGCCAGTCTACAGCACAGTGTTAACAAGCCGGGATCGTTGTGTTCCTCATGGGACGTCATTTTGTGATTGAAAGCCTCCCTTCACCCTTTTCAAGGACTGAGTGCTTAACTCTCAGTGACCTCTGTCATTGATGTGTGTGTGTGGCTGAAAAGCTACATGCTAGAACTTTACGCAAGCTGTTGACCGATTCACGCTCTGACGGCCCACAAGGTCACATCTCATTGCAAACTGTTGCAGATGTTGGTAACCTGCATAACGTAGGTGGAAAAAGATTTTCAGTGTCCCATGTCAAGGTAGAATGTAATTAATTTCTAGTTGACAAGATTACTAATAATATATACATTTCCCTTTAAGGTATAGCAAAACAAAAGAAATATTTAATTGAATTGCTTAAAAAGGCCAAATGCTTCATTAGGCCAAAATGCAGTCTGTATTTGCAGAAAATTGAAATAACTCAATTTAATTCAATCAATGTTTAATTTAAAGGTAGGGTAGGCAATTTTCAGAGAGGCTAGCTTTGAAAGCACAAGATCCCACCCGCCCTTCAGTGTGACTAAAACGTCATGAGATAAACTACCATATGTCTCAAAGCACATAACATTACAATAATAATGAACATGAACTACTTAAAGAACACTGGCCTGTACCACCTGATTGTTAGCGCTGAGGGGCGTGTGCGACGTGGAGAAGAACAAGGAAGCAATAAGATAAACTAAAGATTTTTTTATTAAAAACACGAAAAACCAAAAGACTTATAACCAAACAGAAACGCCACGTAATAGTTCTAAAACTAGAAATTCTCAGAACAGGGAACATCCACACATAACGTTAACGAGACAAAGACATGAGAATGCAGGAGGGTATATATTGACAAACACAGGATTAGGAACGGCTGACGTGACTTGGGCAGTGATTAGACACAGATGGGAGCATGCAGGACCTGGAAGATACATAAAGGGTCCTGGAATGGAACAACACAGGACAAGACCGTGACACTGATGCTGCAGATTCATTTTGCCGTTGATAATGTTGCCATTGAAACATATATATTCAAATTACAAGCTCTCTGAGCATAATGTTCCATCTCTTCCAATTATGGCGTGAACGCAGCATAAACACAAATCACCTACCCTGCCATTTTAAAATGTGTTCATTAAGAATTAAAGAAGTGTTAAGGAATCTGCTAAGCTAAATGTTTGAAAAAACAGTGGTGCAACACATCCAGTTGACCAGAAAAAGTATAATTTAACAGGACAATCAAAACCTGTAGAATGTACTCATCTCAGCACTTTTATGTGCTATAGGGCTCAGCTTTCATCCCAGGTTTGTAAAGTTGTTTCTTAGGATGTTTTTCAGACTTCAATTTGGGGTGAACCTCTTTGTGCTCGTATAACGGCTGCTGACGGTAAACGTTTGCTGAGGGTATCGATTGCTGAGAAGCTGGGAGAGGAATCCCAGTATAGCTGTGGTCAAGGGGAGATTCTGCTGGGTCATTGATTGTGTTAAGATGTGTGAGACTCGTAGAGGAGAACCATGAGCCAAAGCACTAGTTCTGGCCTTGTTTATTAGCCTAGTGGGAGGTTTATGGATCTGCTTTAATCTGGGATCCGACACATTGATTAGTGTAGCTGCAGTCTTGATTTTGCGACAGTATAGATCTTTGCATTCTCTGAAGAAAATGTGAGTATAGTACATGCAAAAACACACTGCCATGATGTGAGTGGTTGCCAAGGTGTTGCTAAAGATGCACTTGCTAAGGTATTCTGCATGGTAGTAAGTTTATGAGATTTTGGTCTTATGGACACAGTGACATTTGTTTCAATTACAAATATTTTTAAAAGAAGCCTCTTCTGCTCACCAAGGCTGCATTTGTTTGATTGAAAATACAGTAAAATCAGTAATATTGTGAAATATTATTACTGTAAAAAAAAATATTTTCTATAAAAATGTAATTTATTCTGGTGTGGGAAAGCTGAGTTTTCAGCATCATTACTCAAACCATTCGGATTTGCTTCTCAAGAAACATTTCTTATTGTTATGAACAGTTTTTGCCGCTTAACTTAATATATATGTTTGTGGACCCCTCATGGGTTTCAGGTTTGTACCTGTTCTGCGATGCTGACATCACTGGAGATGGAGAGGAGTTGCTTGGAGTCACTTTTGGTGGTGTATCAGGTGTCAAGCTCAATGCACAGTTGAGGCACACAGGCAAACCAAAAAGGAAAAATCCATACTCCAGTCTGCTGCCTCCTGGCTGCTGGCAGCCTTTTGCTTTCGTCCCGGCCTGAACAAACGAAAAAAAAAAAAAACATTTAGGCAGCTGGATGACTGCCCGTATACGTGATAGTCATGTTTGATTTGATTATTTTCTTTATTGTGCATTTGAAACCCTTAAAGAAACAACTTGTTTCCAGACACTTCTCCCTTCAGGCAAGACAGATGGTATAATATGAGTGAATGACATTAGTGTAGCTCTGTACATTATGTCCTGTGTGCTGGTTGGCAGATGGAGAGTAAATGATGTAAATATAGTAAGACTCATGCATATATTTTACAAACGCTGTCTGCATCTTGGCCTTACTCTGAGCCGAACAATGATTTATCATGTTACAGGTTCAATACTAGTTGTGATATAATGTTGATTGCCATAGAAAATAAATGTAACTTGTCTCTCAGTTTATAAAAAAAATAAAATACTGAAAGATGCAAATGCTTTTTTTTCTTTTTTTTCAATTGATTGAACAAATTCATTCTAGAGAATTATATACAGACTTTATCTATACACAAAATCCTAAAATAGAACCTACCATGTTAAAAATGCATTATAAAGTTATCATCATTATTATTATTATTACTAACAACAACATGTGAAAAACACTGGGATGCATTGTCATTGATGTGTTATAAAATGATTGCATTATTAATAACATTATTATTATTAACAGCAACACAAAAATAGTAGTCATCTAAACAAGGATAAAATATTTTTTATAACAAAATAGAATATTTATTTTAGATTATTTAATCATTTTATTTCCTTATTTTTCTTACCAAGCTGTAATTTTGTGAAATTATGCAAAAGCAATTAAATATTATTAAACTTTGTAAATAAATGTTAGCATTTTGTTTTTAAATGTCATTTCCACTGCTGAATGCTAATACTCACAATTCATAATTCATAATCTTCATCAATTTCTGAAAAAAAAAGACTGTCCTGCCCCATACATTTCCACTGCAGGTTCTTTAATGTAAACACAATTTTTGTTTGTGTTTACAAACTGAGGAACAAATCTAAATTTTTACTAATGTTACGCTTGTTTAAGCTTTATAATGGATTGCTTCAATTTACAGATTGAGTGAGTGCTTATATTAATCAATCAATTTTGCCACCGGCACGAAAACATTAACCCCTAGCTTTTAATTAATTTTAGCTGCAGTGTCTTTCACCCCACACCCTCACATTCATCTCCACCCTCCTGTCTTTACCTCTTTATCTTTTTAATATGGGTGCTTTGAGTGCAATATTGCTTCCTGCCATGCATTACTAAATGCACATGTTTTAAAGGGGGATGGGGTTCAGACCCCAGATATACACACATGAACACATGCTGCCACCAGCAGCAGCATCACCCCCACCTCTTTTGAGCAAACAAGCCAAGCTGCTTCATTAATCCCCTGTCACTTTTTAAGGACCAGCCTCATTTTTCACAATCTCTGCCCCCTCTTTCTTGCATTGTTTGTGGAGAGACCTTCGGATTCCCTCGGGGCTTCTCCTCTTTTCCCCTGGAGCTGATGGGATACAGTGTCACTAGATGATTTTCTCTTTATTCAATCTGTAATTGGTGCTAGAGAGGTTATTAAATAGTAAATTCTAAATAATAATAAAAAAAGAAATATATTTATATATAAAAAATATATATACACACATGCATAACACATGCACACACACACACACATAATAAACTGTATTATCTCTTGTGAAGGTGTTGTTCTCAAAAGATTCTTATCAAATGACACAGTTAGATATTATGCCATCTCACTCTCTCCCTGGTTCTCTTGAGATCAGACTATTCTAGTCACAACCTGACACTTCCTTTTGCCATAGTGTGCCTCCTTACATTGTTTTATGTGCATTAAACATTAGTCCTGCAAATTCATCTTTGATTGTTACATTAGATTGTAGCAGATTCATTGCAAAACATGTTATAATGATCAAAGAAAGTCCCAAACCCTTTACAGCGGCAGTCCTAAACAAGAAAGGAAGTAGAAAAGAGATTTGCTTTATGAGAATAAAAAAGCTGTCACTAGTGAAACATCTACTTTAATATAATTAAATACAATTTTTATATGACTTCCAAAGAAAAAGTTGTTATTTTTCAATGGCGACAGAAGAGAGAAAGGTGGTCTGTTTTTTATTTTTTATTTTATTTTCTTTCATAATGATGTAGTTACAATATCTACCAGCAGGGGACTATGCTAACCAGCCAAACCTTGACCCGTTGATTTAAACGAGAGAGAAGAAAGAGAGAGAGACAAAGTTGTGTGAGACAACGAGACAGAGCTGAAGGAATTACTGTAGGAAATAAAAATGGGGTTAAGCCTGAATTGGAATTGAGAAAGAGAGAGATTATAAAACACAGAAAGAGAGAGAGTGAGCGAGAGAGAGAGAGAGAGATAGAAGGTTCTCCCAGGTTCACATTTAAATCACAGAGGACAGAAAGCTGATACAGCGTAAAATACACAGGAAAATTCATTTCCAAGTGCCGACACACACACACACACACATGGACAGACAGAAAATGAAAGGTTTCTAGTGTGTTTTATGTAAACAGTGATTAGGTGTTGAGGTGGCATGGCTGGCGTACGCTTTGTCTGTTACAGCTCATTATTTCAGCTGGAGACGAGCTTCATAGCAAGAGAGTAATTATGTAGAATTATTTGAGGAGAGGGGGGAGGGGGGATTAATGAGATGCCACAGAATGAGGAAACAGCGCAAATCAAAAATTTGATTGGAGATGTTGATCAGGTATTACTGAGAGGATGTTCAGTTAGACACATTGCCTTTATCCATTAGTGCAGATCCGTCTGGTGTAATGGAGAGAATGAAGCCATGTTTCTCCAGAGCTCCTGAGAGCCGCCCACTTTCTGCTGAGCTCTGCAAACATCAGGGAGAGAGCTTGGCCTTATTTTTTCTTCTGTTCTGGTTTGCTGTTCATCAGCTGACAGGGTGAGTTAGTACACGCTTTCTCCTGACGATGGACTGCTTGAGCTCCTGAGCAAAGACTTCATTGACTGTAATGAGCAATACCTGTATTCTGACATTTACTCTTATTAATATTGTGAAAGTGCTCCACGCTACTGCATATTCAATGTATTCTTAAATCACACGACAGCTTTATATATGCAAAGACTGACATTGAAGGCGCTATTGGCGAAATAATAATAATACTAAATCTTGGATCAGCATCCGTTCCTACTGGTTGACTCTTATCATTTCAGTATGGGTTTCCTCCTCATGCTACGACAGTGATGTCATCCCTCCTGGTGTGGGGGAGCTCAGATTGACGTAAAATGGAAAAGAGCTGTTGGTCTAGTTCAGGGGTCTGCAACCTTCAAAATCAAAAGAGACATTTTGGCCTCTTTACTACTGGATAAAATATAAAGGTTTATATCCAGTTTGCAATACATTAAATAATTAAAGTGTGTAGCATTTATTAAATTACAGAACAACAAAAATAAAACTAATGACATTTTATTGCTGTTTGTGACAATGGAAAACATCAAAAGATTTTTTTTTTAAATGCATGTAACAAGATTACTTCGATCTTGAAATTTGAGAGGTATACCATTGAAAAAAATAATTAATTAATAAAATAGCTTATTTATTGATTCCCATATATATTTTTCAGAGCTAGGGGAGCCTCTGCACAGGAATGAAAGAGCCGCAGGTTGCAGACCCCTGGTCTAGATAATATCCAGTGCCAGTCAGAATGTATGTGTGTGTATGTGTGTGTGTAACTGGTAAAAGCGCCGCTCGTCACTGTACAGAGAGAGCAGAAATATCTCTACCTGGCCTGAGAGTGTCCAGATTGTCTTGTTAAGGCACTGCTTTTGCCATCACTGTGTCCTGATGAAAAGAAAGTCCTGCACTGTTCTTCTGAAAGTTCTGGAGTGATTTCTAAAGTCTTTTATCTGCACTGAACATTCGTTTTTCTCTTTCATTGGAACAGAAATGTTGAAATGGATTTAGTCTGATGAATTGCAGGCCGGGGTGTTTGTGTGTGTGTCTCTGACCGGTGGTGTGTGAAAAATAGAGGTTGTGATTGGGTGCTGAAGGGGCAGCTGAACCGTGAGACGTCCATCTGTGAGAACACAGGCAATTTCTTTACCACACACAGCCAGCTTTGCTTTTGACGCACAATTTAGTAAATTTTTCTCTCAGATGTCCTGAGGGTTTATCAGACACAAGCTCTGTTTATGGTATCAGTAATTTCACATTTCTGTTGAGATTAATGCTGAATGTCGGGCTTCTATAGGATATACAAAATTAATGTAATGAGTTTCAGAACTTGATTTTGGATCAATGAGACAAGAACCATGGCTGAGGGAACAGATCGGTGAGTGAGTCGGCAGTGTTAATTTTATGCACTATTGAACTGCACCAGTTTGAGTGCATTTGAATATATTAGTGAAAATAGGAATCTGAAGCTTCATCATGGGTTCCCAAGAGGGTTTGGATTGGGTTCAGGAACATTATAAATCAATCTTTTTTGGAGGGGGCAGTACTGGCTCGGTTTGTAGCCATGGTGAGATAAGAATAAAAGAAGAAGAAGAAAAATTTAGTATGGTTTTTATTTTATTTTATGCATAAATTGTTATACACTACCAGTCAAAAGTGTAATAAATTTTTAAATGTTTTTGAAAGAAATCTCTTTCATATTCACTTATACAGTTATGCTCTAATAAATCGGAACCAAATTTGCTTATTAGAATGATTTTTGAACGATCAAGACTGGAGACTGAAAATTTACTATCACAGGAATAAACTGCATTTTCAAATATATTCAGATAGAAAAACAGATACAGTAATACAGTAATATCTTGATATATTATACATATATCTCCGACATATGAGTATTCCGAGATATGAGCAAGCCCTCAAGTATATTGCTTTGAGATACGAGTAAATATTTGAGATATGTGTACGCTTACAGACGCCGACGCTAGGTGGTCGAGCACTCAGAGCAGCTAAAGCGACATCATTTATGTCGTAATTGCATATGAACTTCACTAGAAGACCACCTTGGTTTTACAGCGGGGGTTAACGGGAGCCATGAGTGATTCACGAGTATTAAGCTGGGAGCAGCACGAGTTATGAGGTTCTGAGGCATACATTATTGTACATGCAGTCTGTCCAATACACTACACGGGAAGAAACACTACACTTCCGTATTGTGTTTGCATTATCTACATTAGCCCTCCCTCCTCCTCCGCACATTCTGCCATTAGTCGCTACTGTATCGTCTGTCTCGAATGTAAGAGCTCATAATTAAAACCACATTTTATTTTATATCACAGGAATCCTTATATACTAAAAATGTTTTGTGTGTGTATGTCTCTACATAAATTAAAAACATGTTTTTTCCGTTGTTATTAGCACTAAAAAGGACGTATTTTAGAGAACTGGAATGGATACATTTTTTTTCTTTTATTTCTTATGGGAAAAAATTATTTGAGATACGAGTAATTCGAGTTACGAGCTCAGTCCTGGAAGGTATTACTGTATTTCAATTGTAATAATATTTTATAATATTCCTGTTTTTTTACTGTATTTCAATCAAATGAATACAGCCTTGGCAAGCATAAGACACGTCTTTTAAAAACAATCTTATTATTATTATTAGAAACTTCTGACCTGGAAATGTATGTATTTTAATATATAGAGTTAATAAATTGATTATTAAAAATATGTATTTATATATTTCTAATAATGTAAGCAAAAACTTTCCAAAGTGGAAAAAATTGTGAATATTGTCACATTACAAAAAAAAAAAAAATCATGTTGTTTCCACAAAAATATGATTTGAGCAGCTAATATTAGAATGATTTCTGAAGGCCGGAGTAATGCCTGCTGACAATTCAGCTTTGCAGTCAGAAATAAATTACAGTTTAAAAGTATTGAATTATTAAACTATTGAATTGTAATATATAATAAAATGGCTGCCCACTGCTCCAAGTGGGATGGAGCTCGGATGGGATAAATAATACAGAAGAGGGCAAATTCTACCGGAGGGGTCAAATGCACAGGACAAATGCGACTGTTGGAAATAAGTGTTGTGTAGCTTGTCTTAAAACATTTACCAAGATCTTAGCACAACTATGCTGGAAATTAGTTGCTCACTGAAGAAAGCGGTCAAGAATTGAATTGTATTGTTTGCATTTACTCGCATAGACCGCTGAATACTGGCTAACATTGATCAAGCTGACCTAAGGTGAGTGACGGGAGGCATCATGAAATGTTCAGAGCCATATGGAGTTCATGCACTCATTGTAGATAATGTAATTGTCAAGGTTGCGTTGAAGGAAGATGTGAGGACTCAAGGATGCAGAGGCATGGGGATTTTATTATAATAAAAGAAAACCAAAACTTGAACAAAAACCACCCCGAGGGGGAAAACAAGACATGAACATGAACTTGACTCACTAGACTAGACTTGACTTGATTCAGAATACTAGGAACACACAACCATTCAACGACGAGAAACCAGCACAAGACAACAGACACGGATGGATTAAATACACACATGAGGGATGGTAATTGAATGAGACACAGCTGGGAACAAATCAAACTAAAGCAGGGAAACAAGGTGGGAGGGTTACACATTGACGAGACAAAGACGACGCACAGCTGGCGACAACCAAACTGCGCGTGACAGAAAACAAAGCACGCGGCCGATTGAATGCGAACCGCGTGCCAAACATAAAACACACGGACGAGAGGAGGCGCGGCTCGCGCAAGGCTTGAAACCGCGCCCACTCACACAACGCAGAGCTCGCGAGAACGAGTTCTCACGAGCTCACGACAAGGACGAACACACATGAGTTATGAATGCCCGAATCCCGATCCAAAACCGAAACTGAACCAGACCCAAGTCTCGGGACCGGACATCATAACTCGTACGAAAGACGTCACAGACAAGCGCGCGCGGCTCGAATCCTCGACGCCGTGCGCACACACACCAAACACGAGACATAACGGTAGTGTCAGAGCTCTGCCACAAAACCAAGAAATGACTACTAGACCGAATGTGGCAGAACCCTGACAGTAATACTTCTATATTGTTCCATGAGCGGATGGACGGCTGTGTTCAGACCGCTGGCTAATATGAGCCGACTGTCGTTCATTAGTCCAGGCCAGATCAGCTGGGACTCCTGCCGTCTCTTGAGCTGGAGTTAATGAGCTTTTATGCCTCAAACGGCGTTGTACTCTTACACTGTGCTGCAAGCCAGTCGGAGCAGGGATGTTTCAGTAATGATAATCAGTCCTAATGGGCTTTAAATGAGCGAAAAGTGGCACTGTACAACAGCAAGGTGATGATGATTGTGCGATCGGCTCACGGGATCAGGACATACCGTACAGTACACCACAAAGTCTCTGATGTCATGCTTACAGTTTGTTCCATGAGGTCTGATGCGATGCAAAGCACTTGTGACAACTGTGAACTACAATCATATTGTTCGACTGTTACGCACTTACAGAAAGCCTGGGTGCAAGGCTTTTATCAGTTTGCTGAAACACAAAATAGTGTTTAAAAAGGTACTTGGTGATATGAGCGCAAATCATCGGCTTTGTTGATAATTATCAGGTTAGTGACATCACACCTTTTGAAAATAGTAAAAGTTAAAGTGTTTTGTTTAAAGCATTTAGTACCAAGTAAATTGCTGTAGATTTGGTGTATTTTTTTTATAAGTCTGTATTTATTTGATTAAAAAAAATTTCAGAATGTAATTTAGAAGCATGTATTTTCTGAATTTTCTGAATAGCTATTACTTTAGTTTTCAGAAATCATGCTGATTTGGTGCCCAAAAAACATTTAGTACTATTATCAACGTTGAAAAAAATGATGCTGGTAAATATTTATTAATGTTTATTTTTTTATGTTTTTCGACTTTGAATACAGGAGTAGATATCCTTCTCTCTCTATACAAAGAGTTGGTTTAACACAAAAGATGACTACAGTAATGAAGGGATAGTGAGTTAGTAAGATGATTTCCAGACCTTCAAAATGAATGGAAATGAATACAATCTTAAAGAGTCAAAAGAATTTACAGTAAGTGTTATATTGGATTGAAATTAAGCTCTTTGTGTAATGAGCGGGAGGAGGATCTAAGTGCAGGGTTTTAAATAAAGTAACAACAAAAAAAATGTTAACAAGCAGAACTGGAACCATTACAAACAATAATAACAAGCAACAAGATACATTATTCTTCGGGTGGCACCAACGAACCAATCACATACTTTTACATTTAAAATAAACATTAAAAACAATTCTCAATACAAACCCAAACTAATTTCCTGTCGATATTTTTTATAGTGTTTCCTGTGTAGTTATGAACTGTTTCCTGTAAATTCTCTCAATCAATCTCAATTGTATTTACTTGAGTAATGTTCAAACTCATTCCCGGACTCTTGGCAGTGTGATAAACAGTGGTCTTCTGGGTGTGTGTGTGTGTTTGTACAGTTATGTGGTTCTCTGGAGATCTAGCAGAGCTTTAATCCAGATGTACACTGTGTATGAATCACAGAATCAAGTGTTGTTCAGATCTAGAAGTTTGCACAGGACGCAGCTGTACTGGCCCACAGATGCTTTATGTGTGTGTGTGTGTGTGTGTCTGTGTGTATGTGTGTGTGTGTGTGTGTGTTCATGTTTAACTTACGCTGAGAGGATCAAATGTCCCCATAAAAAGTGTGAAAATTTTGACAATTTTTTGGGGGAAATTTGGCTTAGCGCCATGCCACGAGGAAAACAGCTTATAAATCATACCAAGTGATGTTTTTTGAAAATGTGAAAATGCAGAAAGTTTTCTGTAGGGTTAGTATAGGGGGATAGAATATATAGTTTGTAATGCATAAAAAACATTACATCTGTGGCATGTAAAGTACTGTACATCTAAAGTACGTAAAGATATTATTATTATCAAGTGTTATTTGAGTTAGCTTTGAAAAAAGAATTTGTGTGCAGAGGACGTTATTTAAAAAAAAGATGTTTAAGATATGATTTACCATATTTTCCCGCAAATAACCAGATTCTGCCAGATTTTACAAACCCCGCAGGGAGGTGCGGGTTATAGAAGGGTGTGGGCTATATCTCAAATTTTTTACACATAATAATATTTCAATATATTTGTTACGTCCCTAACGACGTAAGTTTTTTTTTGCTGTATTTTCTTTCTGTTTTTCTTTCTTGCGAGGATTGTTGTCTCTGGCGCTTGTACTATCACTCTGACAGTTGGCGCTGATAGGCTGTCTGACCTGTCAATCATGCAAGAAGACGTGATTGGCTGTGCTGCATGAGGGCTGGCTCTTCTCATCTCATCCGATGATCAACACCTGTAGAATCGCTTTTTAAGGGACGTGCTGCTGCTGCACAGCGGGAGAGACTGCTTTTTCTTTCTCTTCTGTTTCTGACTTGTGTTTGTTTTCTTATTGTGTGAATTTCGTGCACAATCACCGTGTACCGAGCCTGAACAGTTATGGATAACTGACGTCATGTAAGTAACATTCAAAATTCGAAATGTGAACTTACACAAA
Source organism: Rhodeus uyekii (assembly GCA_037043235.1). Lineage (NCBI taxonomy): Eukaryota > Metazoa > Chordata > Actinopteri > Cypriniformes > Acheilognathidae > Rhodeus > Rhodeus uyekii. Next base: position 1,385,054 of record JAWRVZ010000160.1, read on the forward strand.
AAAGTTTATTAATCTATGGGTGTGGGTTATGCCAACGATTTTTTTACACAAAACCCCAAATCCCGTGGGCTATATGAGGGTGTGGATTATCTGCGTCTGCGGGTTATATGTGGGAAAATACAGTAAATGTGATTTGCAACAAACTCAAGGTACATTGAGTTGATGGATGAATCCCACCTCAAGTAATGACACAAGGACTGTGATACACAAGGGCTTCCCTTAAAGTCACCATGAATTAAAGATCAACAGTCTTATTTTTATGCCTTGTTGCAGTATTTATTATCCAATATTTATCTCTGCACGTCATTATTTTATTTAGTTCATGCTCTCTCGTAATCTTTAATCAAAATAACTTCCCCTCCCTCTTGCAACAACGTCTCTTCAATGATGACATGTTTACTGATGCGAAGGCGGGACAGCCTGTCACTTACATGAAATCGACCAATAGCAAATCACAAACACCCAATCACGTCCTTCCCTACTTTTGTTCTTGTTTGAGAAGCCATTTCACTTGGATATACGTCACAATAGGGATGAAAAGACTATTGCAACTTCTGTTTCATCTGTTATTGAGTCGTAGTTAACAGTTAGTTAATAGTGAGAATTGGACCCTAATCTAAAGTGTGACCAAATTCGGCTAATTCGTATGAATTTGAACGTACGCTCTGGACCTTCATCATGGATTAAATAGTATGTTTTTTATTATTATTATAAAGAAACAGCCTCCTAAAATTGTTGATCTAATGAGAGGGGCTTGGAAAATGAATTATAACAAAGTAGCTTCTTTTTTCACACAATCATGAACAACTGTAACAATTATGGTATAAAAAGTATCAATGATTAGCACCATTTTCATCGCACTGAACACATTTTCCCTGAATGTACAAAATTTTCCTGTGATGTGTTTAATGTTGTAGTTGCAAAAAGTGTCTCAAGGAAGTTGATTTTCTGAGAAATGTATCTCCCAAATAAGAAACAACCTATTCCTTCACTAGAGCAAGTACTGATACAGACTGTGCAAATGAATTTCACCATCAGCAGACAATTCCTTCTTCCTTAATTCCTGCTCAATTTTATTTGTGTCCCAAGGGTCACCAGACTTCTTGAGTTGTGTTGGAAGTGGTGGATTGGAAGGGGACAGAGTGGACTCACTGAGGGGGACAACTGATTGTCCAGAAGGATAAAGCCCTGTTTCTAAACATTGGCCACTAATTATCTAAATGGAGAGGTCTTGGCAGGAAGTCTTTAAAGGGGCAAGGAGAGTAATAAACTAGTAGAATGTTATGTTGATGCTTAAAAAGAGAGTTAAAAAGTGAAAGGTAAATTAAATAGGGTTACACTTTTATTTTAAGGTAATGTACTTAAATAAGTAGTGAGTAATATTAACTAACTACATGTATAGAGTTTGGTTTAGGGTTAGTTATTTGTAGTTATGCAGTGTTATTGCTATAGTAAGTACATGTAATAAGATGTAACTACGTCACCTTAAAATAAAGTGTTATCATGTACAGGTAAGTTAGCTGGTGTGTCAGATAACGTCTTATAATACTGTGTGTTTGTGTGAAGGCAAACTCAGTTTCAGGGCTCATGTCCCCTCTGCAGTGAGATCGGGTTGCTATGGCAACATTGCACTACTGAGACATATAGATCCTCAACTTGTGTCCAACTGTATATAACAAGATGTTTTTGAGGTCTGTGCTCCATAAACAAAACATGAGGGTCTGTCTATATTCAGTGGATTGGAATCGATCAGATGATTTGATACTGGTCTCTGGTTTGTGGGCTGTTGACCAATAATAGCAAATCTCTCTTTATCATGAATGCCTTTTCGGATAATTTAAAGGTCATTTGTGTATTTTTTGCAAAAATACTTTCTATTACTCGTAGAGGCAACTGTAAATACACCAAGTGTCAACACCGTTGCCTTTAACTAATGACCCTTCGTTAACACCACTTCCCTTTCATTTTTAAAATATAGAATATTAAGTAATTAATTGGAATTAATTGAATGAATGAAAGTTCTGGGCTGTAATGTGTAAAGTGTAAAGTGATATTGCAAATTATGTTTTGTTTGTCTTCAAAGAATTGATTGGAATGAATTGATTGAATTTTAATGGAGAAATGAGGGCTCATATATACTAATTTTCAAAAGTTTGTAGTCTAAAAATGTTTAATATTTTTGAAAGTCATTCATGCTCACAAGATTTGATCAAAAGTACACTAAACACTGTCATATTGTAAAACATTATTCTAATTTAAAGTTTTGTATCGTTGTATATTTTAAAATGTAATTTAATTCAGAATTTTGAATCCTTCTGATTGATTATCAATGTTAAAACACTTATGATGTTTAATGTCTTTGTGGAAACCATGATACTTTTGATTCATTGATGAATTACAAAAAGTAGCATTTATTCTGTTTATTAAAAAGAAATCTAAGTCTTTACTGTCACTTTTGATCAATTCAATTTGTTCTTGCTGAATAAAAGTATTAATTTCTGTGGGAAAATGTAAACGTTTAATCCACAGTTAAAATATATAAATGCATTTGCAGTATAAAACAAAATGATAAAACAAATTTTTTTTTAGAGAAATATAAGACAAAAAATGCTAAATAAAGATTGTTAGGTTTCAAAATTTGAAACAATAAATATATTGTTTAAAATGAAGACATTCATTGAATGAAGACATTGTGGGACATTCATATAATTCTGCACTTGTATGAAACTGATGGGAAATTCATGATAAATGACCCTAAGAATGATTTGAAAAAAATAAATAGCATAATTAGTTTGCAGATGTCACTTTTTTGATATTGAATCCATTGAACATTTTAAGTGTCCAAAAGTTTACAAATCATTTTTGGGGTCAGTGTATATCCTCTCTGGGTTAATGACTCAGAAACAATATTTAACCATTAAGTTCTATTTTAAACTATATAAATACACAGGTGTATCACTGTTGCACAAATGACACATTTCAACTTAAAGCAGCCATTTAAGTTACGCTGTCTTTAATATTTAAACCCTAAAGCTTTGATCGTTATCCAATTGAACTGGAAATAGATGAGGCTATTTCAAAATCCACAGTGAAATACTGTCAGTGGCATTGATTTAATTAATGGGATGGGTGACTGGTAGGGCACGGTTGTAGGAATGTGTGTGTGTGTGTGTGTGTGTGTGTGTGTGTGTGTGTGTGTGTGTGTGTGTGTGTGTGTGTGTGTGTGTGTGTGTGTGTGTGTGTGTGTGTGTGTGTGTGTGTGTGTGTGTGTGTGTGGTGAGGGGGGCTGGGGTTGGCCGGTGCTGGTGGTGTAATGTTGCTGATGCGGGCAGAGACTGCTGCAACCTCCCAGAGCAACACAAGCAAGAGAGAGAGAGGGATAAAAGACAGGGGCAAACTAGTCCAGTCTAGTCCAGAGGCACTGACGTGCTGATTGGCAGAGCCCGGATCAGGGCAACACCGCAACCGTTCATAATACCTGGGGAAATGCCCCCAAATCCCCCTTAAGCTGGGGTGCTGTACTCCAGCATGGCTGACTGCCTCCTAACAGTAGCGACGGGTTGAGTTGTGCTGAATCTGGCTGCCTGTGCCGGGGTATTTGTGCAGTGGAGGGGACGGGAGGGGGGTGCGTAAAAAGAGCTGATAAGCAGGATGACAATAAGACTCCAGCAGGACAGATTCCAGTCGGGGAGGCCTGCCACACGGAGGGGCCCGCTGCTATTTCGGTCCACCAGATCATGATTACACTCGGCCAGGAGAGAGACCACTAGTGCCTACAAATATGGTAAGTGCCGTCCCATCCGAGCAAGTATGTGGAGCTGGTTGGTGCAGAGGGTGACAGCTGGGAATGGGAGTAGGCTAACGGTGCTAATGTCCCGCATCCGTATTGATGATAAAGTGGATTTGTGTGGTGTGTGGGGTAAAGTAATGCTACTGGATTGCGGCCGGGACGTTCCGACTCGCTGTTCATGTAGTGTCGTAGAAGCACAAAGTTGTCAAGGACATGTGTTTTCAGCTTTAATGCACCTCCGGATTGTCCGATTCCAAACTCTAGCTCACTGATTATCTGGATCGTTCAAGACTGCAGGGTGACATTTACAATGGAGGATGGAATAGATGTAGAAACAGTAAGTCTAATCTTTGAAACAACATAAAAAGGTTGAAGCTGTTCTGATTATGTGTTCAGAGCATGATTGGAGCTAGTGGTGCAGTGCTCCGAAGGACTCCGGTTTCATCTGACATTGAAGGTGATGGGATCTAATTAAATATGCAAACTTTTATTTTAGATTGATATAAATTTGCGCTTGTGAGCTCTACTGTTGCAGGGGCTGATTTTGTGAATTGGATGGTGCATTAGGTTCTGGGAGTGGAACTGGCATGTTGTGGACTGACTGATATGGTTCTCCGTGACCTTATGGCCAGTGACTTTAGAAAATGACATGACAACAGTTATGATACCAACATTTAAGGTACCAGTAAAAATGCACAATTCTCTGTTCCAGTTGATTGAGACCACAGTTAAAACCACTAGCCTAACTAATATAAATTTCAAACATTATTAAAGACAAGTAACTGCAGTTTTGAGACACTGAGACATCTCTGATTATTCAGAGACATTGTAAAATAACACGGAATAGTCTTCACTGTATGAATTAAACAAATTAATCCTTATTATGAACCCCAATCAGTAGAGTGTGGTGCTTGCACCGCCAAGGTCATGGGTTCGATTTCCAGGGTAGGCAAGAACTAATTAGAATGGCAATGTGTATCTTGAATATAATGTAAGTCTCTTTGGATAAAAGTATCTGCATGAATACATGAATACATGAAATACATTAATAATCACATGTAATGATGTGTAGTGATTAACATTAGAAGCACAGACACCTGCAGGGAGATAAGGCTGCTGTCACTTTAAGACCTTTAATGTTTGTTTCACTTTAAAACCCAATACACTAAAGTCATAACCTACTATGTTTACTAGGATACTCGCAGAGATTGGCAATTTTGAAATTGTATTGTTAATTTGGACACTCAAGCGCAAGAAGACGTGAAAGAGTCCTCGCAATTAATTCAGTATTTGCGTACTGTCTGAGACAACTTTCTGGGACACAAAACTCTCTGGGTTCTGTCACATTTGGTCTAGTCATTTCTTGGTTTTGTGGCAGAGCTCTGACACTACCGTTATGTCTCAAGTTGTGTGTGCGTTGCACGTGGCTTCAAGTGTTTGAGTCGCGTGCACGCTTGTCTGTGTGACATCTTTTGTGCGAGTTATGATGTCTGCTCCTGATAGTCTGGTCTGGTTCAGTTTTGGTTTTGGGTCGGGATTCTGACATTCATGACTCGTGTGTTCGTCCTTGTCGTGAGCGTGTGAAAACAGGTGTTTACTCATTCTTGCACGCTCTGTCATGTGAGTGGGCGCGGTCTCAAGCTTTGCGCGAGCCGCGCTTAATCCATTTCAGGAAAGAGCTCATAACTCAAGTTTCTTGTATCTCAAATAATTTCCCCCATAAGAAGTAACAAAAAAAATATTTATCCGTTCGGGCTCTCTAAAAAACTCCCTTATTAGTTGACTTCCATGCCAAAAAGAAACAAAGTGCAAAACTAGAGTTTGCGCATTTTAATCCCTCGCGCACTTAACGTCATCTGAAGCAATGCACGTAATCTCCCCTCGACGGCTGTCTTTGCTCCCACGAACACTATTATTTTAGTCAAGGAATAAGTGAAGTGAGACAGAGAGGGCATGGGCTCCAAGTGTTCAATCACCTGTAAGCGTGCTCGTATCTAAAATCTTTACTCGTATCTCAAAGCTAAATTTGCTCGGAGGCTTGCTCGTTTCTCGGAATACTCATGGTGGGACACTCATCTCAAGGTATCTCAATGTACTCCTGAGGAACAATTTGACCTTTAACCTCCGAAAAGTGGGATCAAAAATGGTTGCAGGAGTTCTTTAATAAGTCGGTTAGGAGTGGAATGCTTCCCTTTCATGATCCGATCAGTTCAGATTGTTAAAAGCATTCCTGCCCTACATTTTATCATCTTATTGAATATACTGTTTTGAAATTATAAATATACTATCAGTCAAAAAAGTTTTTATTTTATGAAAAATACGGCAAAAACAGTAATACACACATTTAAAAGAGAAGATGGCCTGATTCTGTTTAAATAGAGGGGATGTGAACACCCACACCTTTATTTCAATGCTCCATGCTTGATGCTTTATCGTCATGAAGCGTGACACAGGACGCCGTTTCATTTCGCAGTCCTGCTCTATCTCCACTCTACACTGTTGAGCGTCAGGAATGAGGGCAGATACATAAACTCTCTTCATGCATGTGCTGTTATCTGAGCATGCTGCGATTGCCTGCGCGTGTGTGCAGTGTCAATTGACAGCTTTTCTGCACTCATTCGCCTCCCTGCAGACAAGACGCATTACAAAGACAAACAACAACGTGCGTTTGTGTGTGTATATCAATCAGTGTATGTGCTCATCCAACTCTGTTGGCTGCAAAGGGAAAATTCCTGACTGGATAACTGCATAATCTCAAATAAATTTGCCACATGCTTTGCTTATTGTGTGGATAATGTAGGCAACAGGATACAGATCATGTCTTGTACTTGTCCTATTTCCTAATATACATAAATCCTAAGACATCTAAAAATCTTCGACGCTTTCAACTATTTGCTTGTTCTCAAAGATCATCAGCAGCATTTGTACTACTTTCATATAATCTCAATACATTTTGCTTGAAGACAAGTTCTCAGAAGTTCAATCTCTGGTGTGGATTCTCATTAAAAAAATATAGACTTATAGACTTAATATATACTTTCACATTTTCTTGAAGACAATGTGCATTTTTGCTAGTTCATGATGCAGGGGATTCTGGGCAGTTGCATTCTGGTCCAAATTAAAAGAGCACTTACATTTTGGTTCCTGATTTTTTTCATCTGCATTTATAAATGCTTTATTCTATATTTTTTAAATTAAACTTAATATTTATATTTTTTAGGTATCATGTAAAAATATCATGGTAGTGATCCTGATATCATAATATAATATTTTGTTATATTATTGATAATTATCATATTAATTATATTTATTATATAAGTAATAGCTGATTGTATTAAATAATAAATTATGATAGGATCAGTATCTCACAGTATATCATGCCAACATACACTTTTATACAGATTTAGTTATACACACATTTTAAATTGCTTTGAAGTCAGTAATGAAATGGAAGTTCTCGATCTTGATCTTCTGGTGAAACAACAGACTCACCAGAACAGTACAAATACTGGTTAAAATGGCAAATGGGCATTAGAGATCTGTAAACTGTGTGTTTTGTTAGCCTCTGTGCTTCTGTAAGTCTTGTGCTGGGCTTCTGCTAATGCTGGCTGATGATCAGCCCTGATAAAACTCATTTCCATTTGGCGTTGGGCTACGGGATAGGACATTTCCTCAATCTGATGATCTGAGCTGTCTGTCAACCACAGGGTCAGTGTAATGGAGGCAAGCTAATAAGAACGGACTCCCTTGAGAATAACACACTCTCCTGGCCTCAAGAAGTGCACTAGCTACTGACGCTAGAGACGGCGAAATTTAGCATCTATGTTATTGCGCCCGCATCACAGATTGAATTTTGCTTGGAGCAGGTCATGAAGGGTCGGATATAATATACCTCTGAAAATTTTGATGTTTGTAAGATTTTTGATGAAATTGAACAATACTGTAACAAATTTTGTTGTTCAGGGAAGAAAGAAGCGGTAACCGGCGAACATTTAACAGTAAAATAAGCATGGCGACAACCTCTCACGGGCGACTGCTGTCCACACACACAAACAAATACTGTTCTGAAACTAATGTAATTACTCTTAATTTTCAAATAAAATAATTAAAGTATAGCTGCAAGCAGCAATTAAAGCAGCCGAGCACAAAAAAAGGCATGAAAAGTTATGCAAGCGAGTATTAGAACAACTGAATGTCACGATACATGAATGGAGGACTCAAGTGCAGGGATAAGGATATTTAATATAACAGAAATAAACAACATACAAAAGAAACACCCACGAAGGGGAAAACATAACATAACCAAGGAAAGGACCTTGTACATAATCAAACCGGGAGATACAGGAAACACAGGAACTTGATTAGGGAACACATGGGAGACACAGGCATGGAAGACAACGACACGACAGCAAACACTGAGGGCTATTTATAGGACACATGAGTGATCAGAGACAGCTGGGAACGATTGCGGGAAACGAGTAGCGGGGCAGACGCTAACGAGACAGACACGCGGCGAATGCAAACGCGCATCACCGCGTGTTTACAAAGCACACGAGACAAGCGCAACGGGTGGACACACCCACTGCACTACAATGACAACAAACAGACACAAGGACGCAAGAGCGCGCACATAACGTAAAGCGCCCTCACACGAAACACGGGAGGGAGAGCAGTGCCACGGCTCTGTCAACTAGGAACACTAGAAACAGAAACTGAATTTGACAGAACCGTGACACTGAATTTTTTTAGGTTATTTTAGGCAAAGCATGTGAAAATCATAAAGTAATTATGATTTACTTTAAGCAATTAAATAATTTATAATGTGATTTAATTGCTTATGACTTTAGGTGATACACTTACCAAATTGATGTCATGTGGCCACTGCGAGGTGAACTTACAGCTCGAGTTACAGCCTCAGAATCAGCTTGGGATCATGTCATGAATTTTGTTAGTGTTATTCGAAAACTGGTCATTTTGGTCTATCAAAAGTGGTTTAATAACGTTTTGTCAGCATAGTCTGAATATTGTCTGATAAAAGAAAAAAAAATTGGTGACTAGAAGGAGTTTCCAACAAAAAATATTGCCATATTCGGTATGGTTATTCTCAGTATAACTCAAGGAATCTATCAAGAATAGCGCCATTCAAATAAGCAAACAATCAAAGTATATTTTAGCTTTTTTTTTCTTCATTATAATCTTTGACTTTAAGGTGGCTTTTGGAGTACTTTTGGGACATTGCGTGAATTACTCGTATTGTGATTTGTAACGATAGGCTAATGCCTTCATAAAATACAGCATTTTACACCAAAATTGAAAATGGCTGATGTGCATAATGGATGACATGAAAAAAAAAACATTTGGAAAACCGTTGAAAGATTATTAGCAAAAGCTAAAAAAATTCACATCTCCTGACCAGTAGGTGGCACTGTGTTGAAACATACAAGTAGCCTCAGGTCGTCCTTGTGATGAAGACAAAGACCATCTCTTAATACGCTAAAGCATTGTGGAGATTAAACCTCACATCCATTTTGATGTGCCAGCATGTTCTGAATATGATTGTAGCCAGTTTTGGTGAAAAACCGGACAAACTGCTTAGGACAAGTTCAAAAAAGTTTTTTTTTTCTCTAAATGGTAGACAAATGTTCAAGATGGAAAAGGACCCTAATGGTTCAAAAGTTGTTAGCATAAACGTAAGTGCAAATTCGGACAGTTGGTGGTGCTAGAGGGAATGAGTTAGAGACACCAAATTTGCTGTGATTAATGTTCAGATTGTCTTCTACCTGTGTTCTAAATTTCATAATATTTCCTGGAAGTTCTATGGGCTACTATAGATTTAAGAGCAGAAGAAGAACAAGAAAAAGGAGAAATAATTGTCAGGGTTCTGCCACATTCTGTCTAGTCAATCTCTTGTCATTGTGGCAGAGCTCTGACACTACCGTAATCTCTCAAGTTTTGTGTGTGCGCGCACACTCTTGTCTGTGTAGCGTCTTGTGTGCGGGTTATGATGTCCGGTCCCGATACTTTGGTTTGGTTCAGTTTCAGGTTTTGTGACGGGATTCGGGCATTCATGACCCGTGTGTTCATCCTTGTCCTGAGCGCGCGAGACGAGTGGTTGCCCGTTCTTGCGCAATCTACTTTATGTGAGTGGGCACTGTTTCGGGCTTTGTGCGAGCCGTGCTCTCTCCTGTCTGTGTGCATCGTTGTAAGCACACGGTTCGTGTTGTCATCGCCCGCGTGCTTTTCACAGTTTGGTTTTCAGCAGCTGCGCACTGTCTTCGTCTAAAGTGAACACGTGGCAATGCGCGTCCGCATTGGCTGCGTGTTTGTGTCTTGTCATTGTGTTCTCCACCCTCCTTGTTTACTTGTCATTAGTTTTATTTATCCCAGCTTTCCCTCGTTACCTTCCCCACGTGCTCCCTATTTATTCCCACTGTGTTTGCTGTCTTGTGCTGGTTCGTCATCGTATTTTGGTGGTGTTGCTGTCGCTGTCTTGTTCCTGTCCTGTATTTTTTCCCGTTCCAAGTCTAGTCAATTAAGTCTCGTTTTTCCCCCTCGGGGTGGTTTTTGTTGTGTTTTTTTATTTTCTTGTGTAATAAACATCCCCATTCTCTGCACTACTTAGTCCTCACTCCTCCTTCTACACACCTGACAATAATAGCGAGAAGAACACTAATGGATACAATAGGTGCCTAAGTACCTTCTGTGTTTCACTCCTAATTATTGCAATGTTTATGGTTTCATTTAATTTGATCTAGCCAGAAAAATTTTCTTAAATATATAATGATTATTCAATTTAATTTAACAGTCCCACTTTCTAATGAGAAGACGTTTTTTTTGTTGAGGCCTTTCCAGAATATGCAGTGTGATTCCTAGTGGTACAGAGAGAGGGAGGGAGAGAGAGGCAGCCAGACAGAGAGAGATGTTCAAAGGAAACTCCCACACACTGCAGAGGTTGAGCCCACTTACATAGAGAGAAGATGACATTTCTACATGCTATAGTATCTAGCCAAAAGACAGGGACTGATATTGCTAGAAAAAGTGAGATTCAACTCTGAAATGATTAATAATTAAACCAAATACAATACTCACTCCCTCATTTGTAATTGGTTTGGGTGCATTTCATTAACTGCTTCCAAAGATTTACAGTCATTTATTTAAAGGTGAAGTGTGTAATTTCCAACCTGACCTCACTGGAATATGTAACTATGTTACAACGTGGCAATTTCTTATGAATTCATATGATGCAAATCATACAAAAACGTACGATTATTAGAAAGGTCCACCCTTAACCCCACCCCTAAACACACCTGTCACTGGGTCGTAAGCAGATGCCAATAAGATTGAATGAATTCATATGAATTAGTCACATTTGCAATAACACAAAATAGTTACAAATTGCTTTGAGATCGTGTTGGTTCAAATAGCATCACCAAACAAAATTGTAAATATTTCATGAACACTTTGCTGCCATTGGTCAAATTAACAGATAGTCCCGCCCCAAACATGCCATTGGTTGAGCCAGTGCTGCTGCTGCTGTGATGTTCAAACAAGCAGCAACAGATTTTATTTTGCAACAGACACAAATGCTTCTCAAATCACACGCTGCCTGAGTTGGCACTACATTTAATGAAGAACAAACTTTGTGAGTGTTAAAAAATGTATGAATGTGTAGTAGGGATGAAATCTTGACATAGTAAGTCCCCCATGTTGTGATTGTTATGTGACATAGTAGGTCATCTGGATACTTTTCACCTATTGTTTTATGAATACTGCAAATTCAGACATACTTATTTCATATGAACATAAAGGTTTTGAAAATTGATCCCCAGCTGTAGTTATGTTGATCCTGGATTAATGTTAAAGTATGTAACTGCCTGTGTGTGAATGGATTCAGATGCAGACAGTGTGTTCATGTGTGTGTTGGGGTGTGTCAGGATTACAGCATTGCAGCAGCAGCAGACACACCCTCTGTCTGTCTCTTTCTCTCTCTCTCTCTCTCTCTCTCTCTCTCTCTCTCTCTCTCTCTCTCTCTCTCTCTCTCTCTCTCTCTCTCCCTCTCTCTCTCCCTCTGAGTGTATGAATATCTGGACACTGAACTGTTGGCACAGACCACACCTTTTTCCCCAGGTCTACATTTATTACATGCTCATTTGCACTTGTATCTGCGTTCTTATGGCTCCTGATATGTTTTGTTTTGTCTAAATCATCATATTCAATTGAGACCTGTTAATATAGAACTGCACAGACAGATACTAATACACACTAAAATATGTACAGCACAAATATGTCTGGCATTGCACTAGGATATACTAGAACATGTTGGAATTAGCAGGTGGTTGGATTAACACATATTACTAGGATCTTCTAGGAATGTTCCTTTATTTCATGATTTTAAAATAAATTTGTACTTCAGTGGCAAACATGGATTGTTTTTTTCCGCCATGATATACATTTTAGCCATACACATTAAACAATATAACTATTATTAAAGTTTTTATCAGAATCTTACAAAACTGTTAAGAGCTGTCCAGTTCATCACCCCACAATCAAAAGAAACGTCTCGGGTTACTTATGTAACCCTGGTTCCCTGAGGGGAACGAGACGCTGTGTCGAAGCACTAGGGGAAATAGCCTTGCGTGAGTCACGTGAAGATCTATGCAACCAATGAGAAGCGAACGCGTGTGAATGCGTCACTGCCGGCCGCAGCCGGTGACGTCATGAGGAAGAGCATAAAGCGCGTCTGAAACCGGTGCGCGTCAGCCATGAATGCCTGAAGCGGGCCCGGATGCGCCCGGAGCTGAGGCCAAGACACAGCGTCTCGTTCCCCTCAGGGAACCAGGGTTACATAAGTAACCCGAGACGTTCCCTTTCAGGGAACTCGAGCTGTGTCGAAGCACTAGGGGAACGCTATGCCAACGCCACCTCAGCGAGGTCAGCATCCGGGTGTGTCCCAGCTCACTGAGAGAGCACCCTGGTTCCCGGGGCGGCATCGAGGTCTAGCTGGTAGAACCTCATGAATGTGTGCGGCGAGGACCAGCCAGCCGCAGCACAAACGTCAGGCAAGGAGACTCCGGAGAGGAGAGCCTTGGATGCCGCCATGCTCCTAGTGGAGTGGGCTCGGACCCTCAAAGGAGAAGCATGTCCGGCCGACTCATAAGCTAGACAGATAGCCTCGACTATCCACCTGCTCAGAGTTTGCTTGGAAGCTGGGGCACCCTCGGGGGCCCCAAAGCAAACGAACAGTTGGTCCGACTTACGCCACGTGGCAGTCTTGTGAACGTAAGCGTCCAGTGCTCGCACTGGACAGACCTTGTTCTTGTGCTCCTGCTCATGATCGTCAAATGGGGGAGGGCAGAAGGCCTGCAGCGTGATAGACCGAGCCACATTAGTGGGAACCTTGGGGACGTAGCCCGGCCTCGGGTGGAGGAAAGCTTTCGCCATCCCGGGCGCAAACTCAAGACATGATGGGGCCACTGAGAGGGCCTGAAGGTCCCCGACCCTCTTAAGCGAAGTGATAGCCAGCAAAAGAAGGGTTTTTAGCGAGAGGTACTTGATAGAGATACCCTCTAGAGGTTCAAAGGGTGGCTGGGACAAGCCTAGGAGTACCATGGACAAGTCCCAGGCAGGCACCCTGGTCTGTGCCGCAGGTCTCAGCCTTAATGTACCACGGAGGAAACGAGTGACTAGGGGGTCCCTGCCCAAGGACACCCCACCCAGAGGTACGTGGCAAGCCGCTATAGCAGCCACGTAGACCTTCAAGGTGGAGGGGGACAGCCCTGCCACAAATCTTTCTTGCAGGAACTCCAGTACTTTGCCAATTTGGCAGGTTACTGGGTTCAGCTGCCTTTCACTACACCAAGAAGTGAAGAGCTTCCACTTCAAGGCGTAGAGTTTCCTCGTGGAGGGAGCTCTGGACTGCAGGATGGTCTTCAACAACCTCGGCTGAGAGACCGGCCTCTATGAGCTGGGCCCCCTCAGGGGCCAGACCCACAGTTTCAACGGCCCTGGTTGCGGGTGAAGAATGCAACCTTCCGCCTGGGACAGAAGGTCCCTCCTGATCGGGATCTCCCAGGGGACCCCGTCGAGGAGGGACACAAGGTCCGCGAACCATATTCTGGACGGCCAGTGGGGGGCCACTAGCGTGAGACGGACCTTGTCCCGGCGAACCTTGGCCAGAACTCCCGGGAGCAGAGCGATCGGGGGAAAAGCATACAGGCGTAACCTCGGCCACGCCTGCGTCACGGCATCCCGCCCCAGAGGCGCTGGATGTGTGAGTGAAAACCACAGAGGGCAATGGGAGTTTTCTACCGAGGCAAACAGGTCGACCTGTGCCTTTCCGAACCTTTCCCAAATTTGCTCCACCACCTCGGGGTGGAGTCGCCATTCCCCTGGTCTCGCCCCCTGTCTCGACAGGGCGTCTGCTCCCACATTCTGGACCCCCGGGATGTAAGCCGCCCGGATGGAGAGCAGCTTTCCCTGGGCCCAGAGGAGGATCTGTCGCGCCATCTTGTAAAGTGGTCGCGAACGCAGACCCCCCTGGTGATTGATATACGCAACCGCAGTCATGCTGTCGGTGAAAACAGTGACATGGTGGTCGCGAAGGTCCGGTAGGAACGCACGGAGTGCTTTGCGGATCGCCAGTAACTCTAACATGTTTATGTGCCAGGTTTGGTGCCGACTGTTCCATAGACCTTGTGAGGAGCGGTCTCTCAAGACCGCCCCCCAGCCCGAGAGGGAGGCATCTGTCGAGAGAGAGACTCTCCGAGCCAGAGCCCCTAGCACTGGGCCTTGAGACAGAAACCAAGGATTCTTCCACATACTCAAGGCGCGTAGGCATCGCCCCGTGACCTTGATAATGCGAAGCGGGTTCCCTTTCGGGGAAAACCCCTTGGTCTTTAGCCACCACTGCAGGGGTCTCATGTGCAGCAGGCCCAACGGGATGACGCAGGAAGCCGCTGCCATGAGCCCTAACACCCTCTGGAAGTGTCTGACAGTGAGTGGCTGGCCTAACTTGATGCTCTTGACGGCTGAACAGATAACTTGGATGCGCCCGGGGGAAAGCCGGGCCGACATCGCTACTGAGTCCCAGACGACTCCCAAGAAGGTGGTTCTCTGAGCAGGAGAAAGGACACTCTTCTTGGCGTTCAGCCTCAACCCCAGCTCCTTTATGTGTGCGAGCACTACATCTCGATGTTGCTCCGCCAACTGCGGCGACTGGGCCAGAATAAGCCAGTCGTCTATATAGTTTAAGACACGGATGCCCCGTGACCGCAGGGGAGCTAGAGCAGCGTCCACGACTTTCGTAAACGTGCGGGGTGAGAGCGCTAGGCCGAAAGGAAGCACCCGATACTGGTACGCCTTTCCCCCAAAGGCGAACCTCAGGAACTTCCTGTGTTGCGGAAGGATGGAGACATGGAAATAAGCGTCCTTGAGGTCGACTGTGACAAACCAATCCTCGGATCTGATCTGCACTACGATCTGTTTGAGCGTTAGCATTTTGAACTTTAGACGCTTGACCGCACGATTCAAGAGACGTAAATCCAGAATGGGCCGCAACCCTCCATCCTTCTTTGGAACTATGAAGTACCGGCTGTAGAACCCGGACTTGCTCTCTGCGAGGGGTACATACTCGATGGCCCCTTTCGCCAGCAAAGTGTCTACTTCTTGTTCCATGACCAGAGCCTGCTGAGGGCCTACAGCAGACTGTAGGACCCCCGAGAACTGGGGTGGTGAGACCCCGAACTGAATGGCGTACCCTAAGGTGACCGTGCGCAGGACCCACTGAGAGATACCGGGTAGCCGTGACCACGCATCCCGGAATTCTACTAGGGGAACCAGCTTCCCGGGGCTGGCCTCTGGTGCTGATGGCATGTCCACCACTGGGCCGGGATTTCCGGATTCCCGGGTGGAGTGCTCTAGGACCCTCCTCAGAGGGGGTGGTTTTCCCATGGCGGGCTGACTGGTCAGCTGCTCCAGGGATACACCACCTTGTTACGGCTTGGCGTCAGGGCCGCTTGCTCTTAGCCTTCTTAGCGCTCAGGACAGCCCTCAGATCGCCCCTCTTGCCAGAGGCTTGAGCCTGTCGCCCCGACCCCCCGGGATTAGCCGGAGGAAGACGGGTGGCGACACTTCGTTTTTGAGCGGCCCTGTGTGAAGAGCTCTGAGACCCCCTTTGACTGGCGGTCTCACGTGGAGGGCGGCGGGGAATAACTTTACTGAACGCCACCTGCTGTCGTGCAGCCTCCTGAAACTTGTCGACAACGCTTTTTACGGCGTCGCCGAACAAGCCCGAAGGGGACAGAGGAGCGTCCAGCAAAACAAATTTGTCCCTATCTTTGATGGAAGACAAATTGAGCCAAAGATGTCTCTCCGTAGCCACCAGAGCTGCCATGGAGCGACCGACAGAGTAGGCCGTCTCCCTAGTGGCCCGGAGAGACAGATCCACGGTCCGGCGCAGCTCTGCCACTGTCTCCGGACCGATACCGCCGCCCTCGTTGAGGTCCCCCAGCAACTCAGCCTGATAAGCCTGCAGCAGAGCCGTGGTGTGCAGGCACGCTGCGGCTTGACTAGAGGCTGAGTACGCTCTCCCCACCAAAGACGACGTGACGCGCATCGGCTTGGAGGGGAGCGCCGGAGCTTTAATGGAGGACGCAGATTGGGGCACAAGGTAGCTCGCAAGCGCCTCATCCACCTTCTGCATCCCCCCATAGCAATAGCTTTGAGCCCCTGCGAGATTCGTATACATCGAACTGTTCCGTGTATGAACTCTCTCAGAGGCTGGCTTTTCCCACGATCTGGATACCTCGGCATGCAAATCGGGAAGGAAAGGCATAGCTCGGCGCGGGGGAGTGACGCGAGCTGGCAGATAACGCTCGTCCAACATACTTCTTTTAGGACGGGCGCTTCTGGTCTCCGCCGGCCATTCAATATCCAGACGAGAGACAGCTCGCGCCACAACCTCAACTAGCTCTTCAAACGCCGGCGAGGAGAGTGGCGAAGCCTCCTCTGCCGGGTCAACACTAGCTAAGTCCATCTCACTATCGGAACTCGACAAAGCTAATGTTGGAGTCACAGCACGAACATCTCCCGAGGAGTGCCCGTGACTGGAACCCGTTTGGTCTCGTGAGGGCTGAGGTAAGGACGGACCCACCCCAGCAGCCTCAGCGAGATCCATTTGTGAACCCCAGGACTGAGAGCGCCGCAACGCCTCGGCCGCTGCAGGTCCCGAACCCCGGGGAACACTAGCCTGGGCGGCCTCGTTACAGACCGCCAGGCGGGAGCGGAGAACATGCAGAGAAAACTGCTCACAGTCTTTACAGCCGGCGCCCTCAAGAGCCGACCGTGCATGTTCCACTCCTAAACAGATAACACACATTACATGTGTATCCCTGCCCGTTATAAAACGAGGACAGGGATAAACACACGGTCTGAAACTCTGTTCATCTCTCGCCACACTTTTCACACTCATTCTTTGATTTTTTAAGCTATCAAGTCTCAAAAACCACTCTCGCACAGACACAGCACGCTGAAGGCATTCAGAGCTGACGCGCCCCGGTTTCAGACGCGCTTTATGCTCTTCCTCATGACGTCACCGGCTGCGGCCGGCAGTGACGCATTCACACGCGTTCGCTTCTCATTGGTTGCATAGATCTTCACGTGACTCACGCAAGGCTATTTCCCCTAGTGCTTCGACACAGCTCGAGTTCCCTGAAAGGGAACTGTATTTTCATACAGACAAACAATCCATGTATTTATATCCATTCATTGTTTAAGAACATTTTCCCCTAAAATGTTCAATATTGTACTGCAAAATTTTGAATACAAAAAAATACATTTTTATAGTACAGTTGTGTATGTACATATCACATATTATGGTAATATTTGCTCTACTGAATTTAAGCTAAATTGCCACGAAAATAATATCACAATGGTTCTAAAACACTCAAATAAATTAAAATGTATGCATTTGGCAGACGCTTTTATCCAAAGCAACTTACATTGCATTCAAGGAACACATTGAAACAGTTCTTGCTTTCCCTGGGATCGAACCCATGACCTTGGCGTTGTACGCACCAATTGCATTGTTGAGAGCCAAAATGTATTTAAGTCACATTGGTGTTTATGTAACATTTTATTATACATTGAGAAATAATTTCACTAAGCATCTCGTAACATTTCACATGTTCACCAAATGCACCTGCGAAACCACATTTCCTGAACAAAATAATATGCTACCAGTTTGTATATTCAGGTTTATGATTTCTCCTCATTCTGTTCACTTCCTGTGTGAATGCCTATGGGATCTCGCTCTCAGGGCAACACTGCTTCAAGCTCCATGACATTTCCTTGCTGTTCTTTGTCAGGCCTTCTTTTACATAACTACAGACAGTTTATCCACAGTGTATTTGTGTTTGTGTTATTACAAATGTCAGACAGCCCATAATCAGACACAAAAGAAGCAGCGGAAATCTTGGCGATGACCTGCTGATGCTCGATCAGCCATTTGTTTAGAGATCTGAGCTGCACTTCACTTTTGCTTCACAAAGCACTTGACAAATGGGAAAAGAAGCATTCCATTGTGTTGAGTTAGATTTACTGAAGAAGATGTGGGTGGTGCTTGCCTCTGCCCATTGTTATTTGGTGGCTAGGGCACTGCCATCTCCTTTACAATCCACATCTCTTTCTTTTAAGATTTTGGTTTTGTTATCTGTTCTTTTTCAAGGACTTATGTCATTTTCAAGAAATGGAAGTGTCAGCACATAGTGTTATTGATTCCTTGTGATCAGGGAGGGTTTATGAAGAAGACAACCTGATTGTTATTTCTCTCTCTTGCAGACTGACAGTAATGCCAGTTACCTCAGAGCGGCCCGGGCTGGAAACCTTGAGAAAGCCCTCGATTACATAAAGTCTGGCGTGGACATCAACATCTGCAACCAGGTCATACATCTACCTTTTTGCAAAATTAATATTTAATTTTGATATTTTGCATTATAAATATGTTTGTAGATACTATATACTACAATTCAAAAGTCCTTTCCCTAGCTACCCAAAACAAATCCTTTACGCGTTGTTCAAAGTGACCAGAAGCCCTACAATTATTTTATTAAGATACACATGTAAACATTTATAAAATATTTTTTGGTAAAGTTTTTGCATCTTCAGTTAATTTGTTAGATTTTTGCATTCCATTAATTCCTAAGGGAGTCAAATTTAACCCAGAAAGGAAGGATTTGTTCCTTTTTTTTATTACAACCACATAAACAATTTTTTGTGTATATTTGTGGTTCAAGTCGACTCAAGTCAAGAACTGTCACAAGCTGCGCAGGTGTGCGATGCGGAGACAGGCGGGAGACGTGGTATCGAACTCAAAGTACTTTATTTAGAAACGAAAACGAAACACTTTAAATAAGAACAGAAAACAGCACAAGGCGTGCAAAAACTCAGAAACTCAAAACATAGGAAAACAAGGGGACTCTAGGGAACTCGTAACAAAACCGGCATCCACACGGAGAAACTGCAGAAAGTAACATCAAACACCGACAAAGACAAAGGAACACTGGAGGGTATTAAAGGACAAACACGGGATTGGGACCAGCTGACAAGACTTTGGAAGTGATTAGACAGAGACGGGAGCATGTAAGACCTGGAAGATACTCAAAGGAACCCGGATGTAACAGACACAACAAGACTGTGACAAGAAAACTCGGTTTTTTAAAAGTTTTTAGTCAAAATGACATGAGGAAAGAATGAGATCAAAACTGACAATAAAGACATTTATAATGTTACAAAATACTTCTATTTCAAATAAATGCTGTTCTTTTGAACGTTTATTCATCAAAGTATCCTGAAAAGTGTATATCAAGGTTTCCACAAAAATACTAAGCATCTATTAATATTAAGAAATGTTTCTTAATTATCATATTAGAATGATTTCTGATGGAGCCCTTATTTATTGTCATAATCCTTTAAATGGCATTTCCTGTCCCTGATATGCCTCATATGGATTTTAAATGATGTACATAAACAGCAAATAAATATTTTTTCTCTGAATGCAGAATGGGTTGAATGCTCTTCATCTAGCATCTAAAGAAGGCCATGTGGAGGTTGTGACGGAGCTCATTAAACTTGGTGCCACTGTAGACGCAGCAACAAAGGTAAAATCCACATCAGATACTATGATACACAAATAAAATGGTTAGCTCTAGTGTAGAAGACTGAGCATATGAATTAAAGATGATAGATATGTTCCTCAGCTATGCATGACCTCATAGATATTACTTTGATGCATCAGCAAGTCTTCAAAGTCAGTGTTACATGATATTCAGGTTGACTTGAAGCCTCTACCATAAGCTGGATCTGCTCATTCACATAAAGTTCGGCATACGAACTCCTTGTGAGACCTGAAGCTGGCTTCTGCTGATGAAACTGCAAACTAAACTTCACTAAAATTTCTTCTATTGACTGCACTTCTGACTCCTGGTCTACATTCAACATATATGGCCCTTGGGTCTAAACCGTAATTCCCCTACAAGACACACAGTAAAAAATAGCACTGAAAAGGTGTGGACACAGTCATTTTTTCAGCTGACCATATTGCATATGCATTAGTCTTGAGTTTCCCATTGAGACGCATAATTTGTGGGAGAAATTTGTTTGAGGTTTGCGCTAGTCAAAATATTTGTATTTGCGCCATCGTTTGCTGCTCAAACAAAGCACGTCTTAAACCAGACGCTAATTTCGGGTTCTCTTGATAGTTTGGTACATGTTGTTTGTCATTAGGGAAATTAACCGGCTGTGTTGTCTGTAGATCAAATGCAGAACTTTTCACTCCCATCGGCGCTTTTATGGGATTGCACTCTCACGCTAATTTCCCTGTTATGTAAATCTGCTCCTAAAAGTATATTCTTCAATGTGATATTTATTAACTGTAACAGAGACAGAAATAGCAAAGAAGCATTCCAGAAGATGGCTAGTTATTGTTCCCATTGAGTTAACCTGCTCTGTCGTGTTGTTCTGATTCTAGAAAGGAAACACCGCTCTGCACATAGCATCACTTGCTGGACAGTTGGATGTCGTTAAGGAACTTGTGACTAATGGAGCAAATATCAACGCCCAGTCTCAGGTACAGTCAGCACTTGATGAGTGGCCTTTAATTTACTGTAAAATACTTCTGTAAACACAGTTGCACATGCTTGGACAACCAATTGCAAGCTGGTGATTAAGTTACTGTGCTCTACTCTTGTGTAGCCAGACCTTCAGACTGACAGAAGGTCTGGAGCTTTTATTGGCTATCTAACTGACTTGTAAAGCGTCATATCACAGTTAGTTTTTTTCAGCCGCATGTTTAGGGGTGTGAAAATGTATACAATAACTGACCCGCGTACAACCAATAAATCCTCCGGTCAAGAATATACTGCAACAATGAGTGTCCAAACATTTTTGAAAATACTATGTTTAACTGATCCTGATAAGTGATCGTTGTCACAGTTATAAACGCAACAGCTTTTATTTTCCTTTAGGGGGTTGAGACTTATGTTACCTTTGAAAAATTGGTGCTATTGAACCTAATGTTTTTGAAGCTAGTTTGAAACAGTACAGTAGCTCCACACTAAAAGAAGCTTACCATGAAAAAAATTTAGCTACAAAGCTGCTAATAACTATGTAAGCTAATCTTAGCTAACTGAACCAATACATTTACACTATATTCAAGAGTGAAAACATACTAACAAAAAGCAGCGTGTAGATAAATACTTTGCAATACAAGCAAATGTCACACTGCAGGTACTACTTTTAGTTTTACTTTCCACCGCTAATTACTGTACTTATTATTTATTATTCAGGTAGCTAGCTACACACAACTACAACATATGCACAACTAACTTTAACTTGCTAAGCAAGATTGTCTTCAAACTGTTGCTCCACCATGACAGTGGTTAAACTGAAAGAGACAACCAACCATAAAAGTTTATGCTACTAATGCTACATGCACTATGAATTTTTTGTTCCTGGTTTGTCCTCAGGTAGCTTTAAAATAATTTAGAAGTTCTGCGTTAAATATAACCTACTAATGTCTCCGTTTTGATGAGAAACGGTTGAGATTTGAGAGCTGATATGGCCGACAGTTTTAGTAGTGTGTGCGTTTTTGCCTTGTCACTGAAACTACCCTCAGGGAGTCCAAAATTAAAAGCATGGACACATGTGCGAGTGACTAGAGACAGACTTTGTTTTATCTCAAGAACTTATCACAAGTGCAGCCTGGTTCTGCTTTCTCACACTGCAGTGCTTAAAATAGGAACGTAAGGACTGTATGAATGAGGAGGCTTATTGTGAATTGCTAAATGTTTACAAGAAGTTTGCTACAGGGGTTTGCCAGAACAGTATGTTTTTGCAAGGGAATTTTTCTTGCATTGTAGCCTAGTCTAAAATTATCCATGTTTATATGTCCACCCCACATTTCGAAGTATTCTTCTTCTTGTTTTACGGCAGCTCACAGATTTACTTTACTCCACCATCCTACCACTTCATCCGCCACTACATATTCAGCTCCTCTGTTTCTGCACTCAGCCCCCATGGAGCAAAAATGCGCAACACATTTATTAGTGTTAGCGAGCTAGTTACCTTTATAGTTGACTCATTTTGTTTGTTAATAGCGCTAATACCCAGGCCTACACTTAACACACACTCTCAGAATTTTACAATAAGCTCTGCAGATTAACACAGAGAAGAAGAAATTTGTTAGAATTCACCACTAAGAAGAATTCTAACAAATTTGAACATGCTAATAACCGTTCCTTAAATTTTCCAACAAGATCACTGCAGACATAAAACATTCTGTCTGGCCCTGCTAATATCTATGTTAACTAAACATTATCAAAACAAAAAATGTATCTAGTGTCACACATTTAATATAGTATGTATAATAGTATTGTTTACTACTAAAGGTATTGAGCTAAGCTAATTAAGCTAACATGTTTAAACACTAGAAAAACGCTTCATTACCCAGAATGCCTCACATTTTTAGATCAGTATTTATTTTTATTTAAAAGCTAAAAACAAAAAGGCGGACATTTTGTTTAGACAATACCTTAAGCCAAACCTAAAAGTTTGTCAAAAAATTTTAGAAAATATTTGGGTTTGAATTTGTTTAATACATGACAGCATTTCCTATTCGTTTCATTCCAATTCAACTTGGTGTGTGTAACCACCAAGTGTGTAACCACCAATCAACTTGGTGTGTGTTCACATTAACACTGATGAATTGAAAGTTCACACAACACTGGTATCAAACTAATGACCATACATATTGCATATTTGAAGTTTAAAGGTATTTCAAATAAGACTTTAAAGTTGTTAAAGAGAATCATCACTGCAGTACAGTCCTGCAGATGTGCTATAGGCAGTGCTGTGATCTTATCTTGTGTTTGAGTCATGGATAAGCTTGGACATTTCTAAGTCGCCTCTTGTTCCTGCTACAGAATGGCTTCACACCACTCTACATGGCTGCCCAGGAGAACCACCTGGACGTCGTCAGATTCCTCCTGGATAGCGGATCCAGTCAGAGTATTGCCACAGAGGTGAGCAGAACCATCCTATACATTCATCACTTACCTCACTCCAATTCCCAGCACTGTGAATGAAGCAACAGACTTATACTGTAGGTCCATCTAGCAATGATGTATATAAAACCCGACTCAGAATACCCAATGACCTTGCTGTCCTTTTCAAGGCAGCAGGCTGAAACTAGTTGCACGGTGAGGGAATTGAATGCCCGGCTTGAAGTGTGTACTTGTGTGTGTGCGCGTGCGCATGCATGACAGTGCAGGGTGCCAGACGTCACTGTCCTTGAGAATGTACCAGACCCTTGTGTCTCTCAGACAGTGATTACCCAAGAACACTTTCATGTTCCAAGAGCTGTTTGCATGTTAATGATCCATTTTGGTGAGATTGAAGGTCTGTCTGAATTTCAGACAAAAATATGCATTACAGCATTCTGATGTCAAGCTGCTCTTTTAGAATGAACTATTTTGTGTTGCTTTTATTAAACATTGTCATTTTCCAAAAGTGTACTCATACAATCGTATATTGCTGTGTATTTTATTCTCACTATATGATTGATATTTTATATTCTTGTATGAATATATTACATTTTTATTTAGAAGTTTGTTCATATATCCTACAGTTCAATTAATTTAGAAGCAGCTCACCTAAAGGCTCTATTCTCTTCTATTCTGAATATTGTGATGTTGATTCAGTAGCACGCTGTAGCTATTCTGTTTTTTTTTCTTCTAAAAATGTCTGGAGGTGTTAAGAGAAAACTAAACACCTCCTTTGTTGTTAGCAAACATATACACAGTACAGTGTATGTAAATTTTTTTAGATGAATGCCGACCGCTTCATCAAACAAATCGTGACAACACTGTTGTATAAAAAGACACCAAAAACTCGAGCATGTAGATTCTCATTTTATAACTCACATCATGTACATCAAGACATTTTTAATTTTTCTTTCTTGCGAGGGTTGTTGTCTCTGGCGCTTGTACTGTCACTCTGACAGGTGGCGCTGATAGGCTGTCTGACCTGTCAATCATGCAAGAAGACGTGTTTGGCTGTGCTGCATGAGGGCGGGCTCTTCTCATCTCATCCGATGATCAACACTTGTAGAATCGCTTCTTAAGCTACGTGCTGCACAGCGGGAGAGACTGGTTTTTCTTTTTCTTCTGATTCTGACTTGTGTTTGTTTTCTTATTGTTTGAATTTCGTACACAAGCACTGTGTACCGAGTCTGAACAGTTATGACGTCATGCGAGCAACATTCGAAATTCGATCAATCTATGGGTGTGGGTTATGCCAAAGATTTCTTACACAAAACCCAAATCCCGCGGGCTATATGAGGGTGCGGATTATCTGCGTCTGCGGGTTATATGCTGGAAAATACGGTAATATATGTTATATTGCTATATAACATATATCGGTTATCTCGATGCTTTTTTGCAACCCCGAGGCCGTCGACATAACCGGATTCCACTGTACTTTTTTACACCACCAGGTTTTGAAAGGTGCTGTTAGTACAAATATGACACTGTAATGCTGTTAATGATGTCAAATTAAATAATTATCAACATCAAATAATGTCTGGAGAAGTGGTAGCAAACCCTGTTCCTGGGGGGCTACCATCTTACTGAGTTTAGCTCCAACTTTAATCAAACACATGTAATCAAGGTGTTCAGGATTCATGCGAAGAGAAGCTCTGTCAGACAATCTAGTTTTCATCCCTGAGTTCAAATCAAGATATCTATACAATTTTTTTTTTCGATATTTACCTTGTGGTGTCCAATCCTGCTCCTGGTGGGACCACCTTCCAGCAGAGTTTAGGTGAAGTCTGCTTGAAAGTGGCTTTCAAGGAACCGGATTTCACACTACTGTTTTAAGGACTTGCAGTGATCAAATCAGTGATCTTGATATTGCTGCCCCTGCAAACCCCTGTAAAAGAGCATATTAAATCATATCCAATGTAAAAGCTTCCTCTGCAAGAACATTAGAATTATGTTGTGTAGTTGTTGATAAAGAGCCCAGTGTTGTTTTAAGATTTACATACTCAAGGATTCCTGTGTTGTGTGTTTGCAGGATGGTTTTACTCCACTGGCCGTAGCTCTTCAGCAAGGTCATGATCAGGTGGTATCTCTGCTCCTGGAGAATGACACCAAGGGGAAGGTGCGACTACCCGCCCTGCACATCGCCGCTCGTAAAGACGACACCAAAGCTGCAGCGTTGCTTCTGCAGAATGACCACAATGCAGATGTTGAATCCAAGGTACCTCATCACAGTCTTTCCATCAGTTTACATTTAGAACTTGATGGTGCTTTCCATTCAAACACATTGGATGATTGTTAAATTTTGGAAATAATGCAATGTAAAAAAAAAGAATGTCTAAACAGACTTTGTGGTGGCTAAGGTAATCAGTGGTGCATGATGGGAGATGCTCATTGTAAATGTACTTACAATCGTCTTCAATCACAAGTCAGTTTAACTTAAATACCAAACAATTCAAACGTAGACATCTAGAGGATGCACCATCCAGTTAATCCCTTGTGGTGTCGTGTGATGTGTGTTTTGTTGCTCTCCCTCACCATGTAGCCACCGTACAGCTTGGTGCTCCCATTGTGACTTTGTGAACACTAATCAGACCATTCTTTCTCCTCCCGCTCTGGTGGTCTCTCTAGATGATGGTGAATAGAACGACAGAGGTATACACACACAAACGCTACACACCTCACAATGCGCCCACATCACGCTACCACTGTGGCTGCTGCCCCATCCCCTCCTGCCCCTGCTCATGGCTTTTTTGTCTCTGTAGAATGCCGCTTCTATCACTAACGGGCAACAGAAATCTAGCATGGAGAAGAATCACTCTGGTTTAGCTGGTCGAGGTCTGCAGCTGAGAGAACTATTTGTTCATTTTCAATTAAAGGAGGGTCTTTTGGGGGTTTTGACTTGTGAAGTATGTACTAGTGGCACCAAATGGAATGGCAATATCATGATTGTTTTCATACTGTTTTAAAACACTCTCGTTGTACAGATGGTCCTGCCCAAGAAGCCCACCTTCCAGTGACTTACCTGTTGTTTCTTGGTTAAATTAGAAAAGTTTGCCCCAACAATAACGAAAAATCAGTTCTGCTTAAAAGATAAACTTAGACCAGTATCCATGTCTATACTGGTCCAACTGTTTTATGCAGATTTAGTTCTGATCTGGCTGATAAATCAGAAAAGTCAAGTGGTTACTTATGTAGTAAAGCTGTTTGACCAAGCTGGTCTTGGTGGTTAATGTAGTGAAGAAACCTCCATAGCACTATCCAAAACACAACATATTCTGGTGACCAGATGGGTGTGCAATGCCTTTTTGTACTTGTGTTAAAGCCACTTTGCATTCGAGTACCCTTTTAGACCAAAGCCTGGATATTTTAGTACTGTCCTGCAGATGAAGGTAGTGTGAAGTCAGACTCCTCAGCTGCAGAGCACTCGTCCCATCTCATGCATGATGTTCCCCTCCTAGCAGGTGCCAGCAGAAAGACCTTCTCTTCTCTTCTCTTCTCTTCTCTTCTCTTCTCTTCTCTTCTCTTCTCTTCTCTTCTCTTCTCTTCTCTTCTCTTCTCTTCTCTTCTCTTCTCTTCTCTTCTCTTCTCTTCTCTTCTCTTCTCTTAGCATGGCTTCCAGATTTCTTCCAGCTGTTAATTGCACTGCATGACATGTACAGTATTAACCACTGACAACACTGTTGATAATAATCTGATTTTCATCTACCGCTACAGCTCAACTGTACTGGTTAATTTTAACTACTGATTATTTTACAGTTTTTCTGAATTGCTAAAACACATTTCTCAAATATTTAGACACAAAACCAAACCTTCAATCAACATTCAGGGAACATCTTACTCTTCTCACAAAATCAAACCTTTGCCTCAAAACCTTTATATCTGTGCTAAAAATCAAACAAAACGTTCAGATCATACACACAGCCAGTCAAAATATTAACAGTACAGATCATTCATTAGACACAACATCAAAAAATGCAGTTACAGAAAAAAGTATGTTGTAACACAGTAAACTAATTTTAAATAACATAAAGTATAGTAATAGTGAGGTAAATTGATTCTTTGTGCTGGGTCCGGCACTTCATCCTCTTCCTCCTCGTCCACCACCTCTCACACATACTCTTCCTCCTCTCCTTTTCAGATCGTTTCCATCTATTGTTGGCATTCAGTGTGTCTGTGCCACCTGTGCACTCTGAACCGGCTTATTCTGGCTTATTCTGTACAGAATTACCCGCCTGTGTTTTGCGCTTTACAAGACAAGTGCATCACAGTGTGATATGTGTTTTAGTGAGTGAGAGTGTGTTAGAGTTTTGGAAAAAGAGCATGGGATTTGCAACTGCCTGAACTTGTTTAAGGTTTTACAGTAAGAGTGATTTATTTGACAAATTGGTGTAGACTACTGAGGATTATGTTCAGAGAATGGGGTTTAGCAATTTAGCAATTCAGAAAAACTGTAAAAGATATGTGCTATATACAGTATAACTCAATAGAACGTACTGCAAATTGCTTTTGAAATCATTCAGCTGTATTTATAATAATAGTTAGGCTAATTTTGACAGTTTTGAACGGCACATTGTTTAGTGCAGTGTACTGTATGCATGTTTGCACACTTGACATCACGGGTCCACCTTTATTAAAGCTTTCTGTGTAATTCAATTGTTGTTTGACGATTGTTATCGAGCCTTTATACATCTGAGGAAAGCGCATCCTTTAAAATAGAAAAACCTCCTATCTATTGCAACCACAGCAAACTTAATGTTCATCCCAAAGCAAAAGAATGAGCTGGTGTTAGGGGAAAAGTGAAGGATGTGTCTTCCCACAGTGTTGTGCTAAGGTCATATGCGTAAATGTCTCAGAGATTTACAGCACCACGCCTGTCATGGTGTGTCTTTTCATATGTAGAGTATTAGGTCAGGTCAGGTGATGTGAGGTCAAGGCCTTCACAGTTATTTATGTGACATTTTGACCCCTTGTGCTTTATTTGTCTCTGTCCTTCTCCAGAGTGGCTTCACCCCTCTCCATATAGCAGCCCACTACGGTAACATCAATGTAGCAACCCTGCTCCTGAACCGCGGGGCTGCCGTGGACTTCAAGGCGAGGGTAAGGACACAAACTCCATCTGTAGTTTTCTGAGAGGATATGAATGGTTCTTAATGGTTTTTGTCATATTTAAAGCATGGACTGTAGTTGCTCCCAAAAGGTATTTTATTATATATTTACATGATACTTAATGAAATTTTGTCACAGTCCAGTGAAATATTTGCAAAATCAGAATCAGAAAATCTCTTTTTCTTGAATGGTTCATTTTCTGAAATGATAAAATATGCATTTAAAATTCAATTCCCACATACAATGACATCATCATCATCTATGATTTTTATTTCTAAATAAGCATTTTAATTTTTGTAAAAACAAAAACAGAAATTATTGAAAAGACAAACCTTAAGTATGGATTCTTTTGTTATTTCTTTGCAGTGAAGATAAAAAAGGGAAATAGGATAAAACCAAAACAGAATAATATTTCATAATATTACTCTTTTTATTGCATTTTTGGAACAAATAAATGCCGTTTTAAAAATCTGGATCCAAACAATCTTCTTGGCACTGCATACGTAAACTGACCCTAAACTGGTTTAGAACATGTAAACCAGGGTCTCTCTGCAACTCTTTGACCCTGACATGAAGTGAGATCTGACATCCAAATCTCCACGATTTCGTATGTACTACATCCATCAGTGTCGAAGCATTTGCTGTTGTGTACTCACTTGAGTGATACATTGTACTTCTCCAAAAATGCCAGTCAATGGTATACGCAGACGAGCTTTACAGGGTCCTGAAAAGCAGTGCATCATGGTAAGTTAGAGGTTTTGTGAGCCATCACTAGAGGGCGATGTTGTCCAGTCTGCAGTGTGACACTGCGCACTACATATGTGCCATGATTGCAGCTACACACAGACTCTCTCATATGTGCGACATTGTTAAAAAGCTCTAAGATGGACCACACATTGTTTGACGCTCATATTCCACCAACAACATATTGCCGCTGATGCAGACAAATTAAGACACATTACCAACCTGTATGTAAAGGAAACAGTTAATTTAACAGTTCAGTTAATTTCATCAGCACAATAAAATAATATTTGTTGAAAGCATCAATTACATTGCTAAAGATCTCTACAGACTTACACTGTATGTGTACATTAATGCTCATGACAACATTTTAAAAATAGGCCAGGATATTTTGATATAGGCTACTCTCATTATGGATACAGTTATCAGAAACAGAACAGTGATTCTAAATAATAATAATAATTCTAAAAAGAACTTGTCAAAAATAATAAACATTTAATGTGCAATTTTGTGGACTTATTTCCTAGCATTAAATTGTAATAGTAGGCCATTATGTTTTTAGCATTAGCATTAGCATGATCATGTGGTAAACCAGAAAGCTTTCTCATGAAAACTATGCAAGAATACCAAGAAGGGGAATAACAGTTATTATAACTTGATGTTTGTCTGACAATTAGTTATTTTATTTTGTCACAGAATGACATCACACCTCTCCATGTGGCATCTAAAAGAGGAAATGCCAACATGGTCAGGCTGCTGCTGGAGAGAGGGGCCCGAATTGACGCCAAAACCAAGGTCAGTGAACGCAAGCAGTTGAACCAAACAGACTGTCTTTCTTTTCCAGCGCTATATTTAACTCCTCAGAGGAAGTGAGCGCATGGTTGTCCATTGCACATGTACTTTGTACAGTAAAGAAAGACTTAAGAAAAGCTGTAATTTATAAACTAATTGCGTATCACGTTTCAGAGGAAACTAATTCAATTACTGGTAATTTGTGGCCAGTTTCAGCTTCTCTCTTAGAAGCATAAGGTGCTTTTCAAGATAAACAGGGAATTTATTGTCAGGAATACTTCAGGGATACGTGCCATTTGGTTTAAATAAATGATAACAACCGCAGCCCTCGGGTTACATGTGTTTGGCACCACCGTCGAAGAAAGATTGCATGCAGATGTTGTGCTCATCTCTGTCTCCAGGAGTGCAGCGATGTCTCTCTCATTGTGTCTTTGACATATTGGCACATGCGTTTAGAATTGGGAGGAGATGTCATGTTAATGATGGCTGACGTTTGTAGATTCTGCCAGTGGGTCAGTGTGTGTGTGACACATGTGTGTTTGTTTTCACATCTTCAGGACGGCCTGACACCTTTACACTGTGGAGCGAGGAGCGGTCATGAGCAAGTAGTTGAGATGCTACTAGATCGCAGAGCACCAATCCTGTCTAAGACAAAGGTTAGATATGTTCATCAATTATGAAGCAGCTCTACATGAGCTCTATTGTTAGACTTTAGTGTTGTTATCCAGCTCAATACATTATTTGTTCTCATCCGATGTGTGGTAGTGGTGCAGTCAAATCTGTGATGTTTTATTGAGTATTAATTGCCTTTTAAACCTCAAGTTTTTGTGCTACAGAAAAGGTTACACAGTATGTGCTTAGAATAATGCGACGGCGAGTAAATGACATCATTTTTGAGTGAACTATTACTTTAAGCATATGCAGATGTGACACTATCTTCGGTTTTTCCATTGCATCACTGAACATTTTCCAGGAATCTAAAAGCAAAACAAAACTTCTCGTCAAATTAGATCAAATCCCAGATGATTTAATGTCACAATGCAGCAATTGTTTTAGTACCAATGGTGACTTATAAATAGACTCGCTCTTCTTTTACCCCAGATGTCCTTTTCGAGGGGAGATTATTAGATTTGAAAAGTTTACTTTTGAATTCTTAGAAAGATAAGACATATAAGATAAGATTTTTATTGGATCCATCTGTGATTCCTGCAAGATGACAAGTAAAAAAAGTGGAGAAGGGAAAGTTCTTCGGTTCAGTTTAATATCTTCATAACCTAAATTGGTGTGTTTGTGTTTCAAAAGAACGGCCTGTCGCCGCTGCACATGGCCACACAAGGAGATCATCTGAACTGTGTTCAGCTTTTGCTTCATCACGACGTGCCCGTGGACGATGTCACCAATGATTACCTGACAGCCCTGCACGTCGCTGCACATTGCGGACACTACAAAGTTGCCAAGGTCCTTGTGGACAAGAGGGCCAATCCTAATGCCAAAGCGCTGGTGAGTCTTGAGTTAACAAGCAGGATGTTGCTGGATCTAGAGGTCTGCTTGGGATTGATTTTTCAGGCCTGTTCCCATCCGCTTCTGCTAAAAATAAGTTATTTCAGTTATTTCAAAGTAAGTTTGCCAAATGCATAAGTTATTTCTTCCTGCTTCCACCCGCAACTCTTACGTTTGTCTCACTCTCGACCGCAAAATCCAGCAAGTTGAGATTTATGAGATTTTTTGAAGTCCCACTCCAGTGTCTCATGATATTTTTCCAATTTCCACGTACAGTTCTTCTGTACTCTCCTTGTATTTGTCGCAGCTGGCGAAAGAAAGATGCTTTCCCTTGCTGTTGCAATCAACCAAAAAACTTGTGTGACTGCTCCATTCAGAATAGGAAATACTTTCCGGTTTTGTGTCAGATGTTGTTGCAGCCCAAACATGTTCTACTTAAATTTGGTTCATTAAAAAGGAGCTTTCTAAGTCTTGTGGAGCTTTCATTGTTTTTCCCACCTTAGATGATATCCTCCAAATGTTATATGTGAGCATGACATTTAACAAGTTTTGTTTCTGAACAGCACCATGGCGATCTGTAAAAAGCCTCTCTTGGCAAAGAGCGCAGTGCATACTGTCATGCTCTGAAGTAATGGTTACAGAACGGGCGTGTCGCTGCAGTTTATGAGGAAAAAAGGAAGAAAGAAAGAAAACCATAGAAAGACAAGTCTGCCAAGCGTTGAGCAGCAAGAGCCACGTGTTTTCATCCGTCTGGAAACACAGCTTTGTTAACTCTTCAAGTCATCTAGTTATGAGCAAAAAGCAACCAGATTTTCAGTAATAAGCTGGAGTAGAAATCTCTTTTTTCTTCTTCTGTAGAATGGTTTTACACCACTTCACATTGCTTGCAAGAAGAACCGGATTAAAGTGATGGAGCTGCTGCTGAAACATGGAGCTTCCATTCAGGCTGTGACTGAGGTGAGACAGAAAGACACTGGATTTTTTGTTAATATCTACATTTGCGTAGCGTGCTTTATGCAGTTTGGTCTCTTTTGATCAACAGTTCAGCAATCGACAGTCAACTTTGAATGTAAGAAATACTGCATATGTCTTTGTAAGAAATGTTGGTTATCTGTGGAAACCATTGATTTGGAGGGACATCTGTCTCCCCCCCCCCCCCACTCATAATTATTTATTTTAAGGGTTTTATTTTGCTTGTATATGATGTGAAGAATAATGACTTTTTAGACCAGTTCTATTTTTTATTTTTTTTTAGTTAAGCAAGTTGGTCATGGCAAAATATGTACATTGGGTCACCTAATTAATATTCATGAGCCAAATAATTTTCTCTCTTACTCTCCTACTCTATTGAAAGTGGTGTGGTGTTAAATACGTTTAAAAAGCCTGTTCGCGCCTTAGAGACAAAAAAAGTATATATCACAATTGCAACTTTATTTCTCGTTATAGTGACTTTTATTTGCTAATTGTGACTTTATATCATTTTCAACTTTATCCTCATAATTGCCAATTTATATCTGACAGTGCAGTTTCACTCTACATATATATACTTCACGTATATATTACTTTATATCTTGCAGGGTAGCTTTAAATCATGCAGTTTTAAGTTTGTTTCTAATAACTGTGACTATTTTGCAACTTTATAACCCACATAAGGTTACAAGTTGCAAAAAATAGTTAGCAGTTTTTTGTTTAGTTTTTTTGTCTCAATAAAGGCATTTGGAACTTTTCACATCATAATTTTGACTGGCAGTTGTGACTGTATCTCACTACATTACTTTTATATTATGCAATTAGAACTTTATTTCTCATTACTGCAAATTCATTTTCATCTGACAGTGAAACATAAAAACTCTCATTGTCACTTTATATTTTCAATTTCACTTTATATATCAAATTTGCAACTCTATATTCTATAAATCTTGCAGCTGCTGTAATTGTGACTTTATATCTCACAATTGCAATCTGCGTTTGCGACTTTATTTCAACCAGAGTGACTTGGTTTTAAACTCTTTAATCTGAGGTAGAAACAAGCTTCCATACACAGACTCCATGCATCAATCTTCTCTTGTTTTGAAAAACAGCATGCGCGTTTTGAAATTAGGTAATATTTGCTTTAGCATGCAGTTACCAGCTCCTCAAAGCTGCATATTTCTGTGTCTCTGGCAGTCTGGACTCACGCCGATTCATGTGGCCGCCTTTATGGGCCATGAAAATATTGTGACTCAGTTGACAAATCACGGAGCGTCTCCTAACACAGTGAATGTGGTGAGTACAGCCGTCCCCAACCCCACCAGCACCAAACAAACAGTGTTACAAGTTTCCTTTTGATAATGAACAAAAAGAGCAAAACAAAACATTTTAGCGAAGGCCAGAGGCCAGCCGTGTTCCTCTCTGGAACGTGTCATTGCTTGCCACATTGGTTTGGTCTCCCGTTTCATAAAGCCATTTAGGGTAATAACAGCCTTTGTCCATGTGCTTAAACATACGTCTGACGACAGTTTGTAGTTCCTCACTCTACTGTAATTAGAGTACAGTCAGACTGCAATCATGCTCGACTGTTACCCATCAGACAGACGGTGGACCAACAGCAAGACACTGTTACCGTAGAAACATGCTTTAGTCTTTGTTGGGGTGCAGCACATTGAGACAGTCAAAACAAAGAGAGCAAAACAGGGGCCTGGTCTGATGAAAAGGCTGCACGCACACACACACACACACGCACGCACACACACACACACACACACACACACAAAGGCTTTCTGTCCAAACACAGTAGTACCTTTCTCCAGAAGTTTCCTCTGCGTGTGTTTTAGAGGGGAGAGACAGCACTCCATATGGCAGCCAGGGCAGGACAGGCAAACGTGGTGAAATTCCTGGTGGCGAACGGAGCAGAGGTAGACGCTAAAGCCAAGGTGAGTGAGAAACATTAGTCTGGGTATGTGCGGCTTTATTAGTGGTGTTTGCAAAGACAAGTGCTGCTACTGTTGCTGAACTTAGGCTGTGTGAGTCCACAAGAGTTTTTAGCCAGCTGATAACACCAGCTCTCTTTTTAAAATGCCGTGCTATATATATATATATATATATATATAGCAAGGTACAGTGGAGTTCAATTATCTCAAGTCACGGTTAACTCGCCAATCCTATTATGTCGATTTTTTTTAAGTGGAACCGCCAAACTCCCTATTTGTCTTAGTATTTTCGATTCTTTAATGTCGATTCGATAATGTTGCCAAAATCTAATATCTCAAGCACAAAAGAGGGACAAAATCGCCACTTCACATGGTTATTTCATGACTAATTTGTATACCTAGTTCTGCTGAGTTTGCCTTGCACGTGGATCGCGGTCCGCTCACTGACAGGTTTTTTAGATGAATGCCGATCACTTCATCAAACAAATTATGGCAACACCGTTGTGTAAAAAGACATCAAAAACTCGAGCATGTACATTCTCATTTAATAACTCACATCATGTACATCAATAAATTTTCATTTTTCTTTCTTGCGAGGGTTGTTGTATTTGGTGCCCTGACAGCTGACAGCTGTGCTTCCACTATCACTCTGACAGCTGGCGCTGATAGGCTGTCTGACCTGTCAATCATGCAAGAAGACGTGATTGGCTGTGCTGCCATGAGGGCGGGCTCTTCTCATCTCATCCGATGATCAGCACAACACGCTTCTTAAAGGGACAAGCTGCAGAGACAGCCTTTTCTTTTTCTTCTGATTCTGACTTGTGTTTGTTTTTTTATTGCGTGAATTTCACGCCACAAGCATTGTGTACCGAGCCTGAACAGTTATGGATAACTGAAGTCATGCGAGCAACATTCAAAATTCGAAATGTGATCTTACACAAAAAAGTTCATCAATGTATGGGTGCGGGTTATGCCAACTATTTTTTACCCAAAACCCGCTGGCTATATGAGCGTGCGGATTATCTGCGTCTGCGGGTTATATGTGAGAAAATATATGTTAATATATGTAATATATGTTATATATGGGTTATCTCCCGAGGCCATCAACATAACCGAACTCTACTGTATCTTCAAAAGAGAGCTGGCAATGATGGCGAAATAGAAGTAATTTGGGCAAAAGAAGTTTTATATTTTGCCATCATTTTAATTTGATTATGCTATTCTCAATGCTTCCTGGATTGTAGTTTTTTCCCCTCTCTAAACCCATTAAGTACACAGTCATTGTACCTTTGTCATTTTGTCAGATTTTCAAAAAGATTTTTGTTGTGATTCACCTTATAGCTAATTGGTTTGTTTCATGGCTTATAGCACTTTAACGAAAAATTGTTATACAATTTTTGTCCCCTATCCCTAGGGGACAAATTAGTGGAAAAAATACTTCCGGAACCAGCGCTGCTGAAAACTGGTGCCGGGAACCGTTGAACTCTAGACACTGACAACTAGCAAGCATTTAACATGTTAAATCCTCTCAGAACACCTTAGCAACCAAATACCAACATCTTGTCAACCACCCAGAACACATTAGCAACTGAATACCCATAGTTTTCTATTTCTTTTCATTTCAAAAAAATTCTAGTCTTTAATATCATTTAAATATATTATTTAACCATTTGCCATATAAGTATGTAAATAAAACACGTTAAATGATGCTAGACTTTAAAAACGCAGAAAACTACATTAAAGTGTGGTGAAACTACTGTGTTGTTTAAAGTGGAGAGTAAGCTGTGGAATGCAGTGCACTCGATATATACTAATAGGAAACAGTTGCTTGTTTGTTTGCGGTTACATGAAAGACTGTCTAAAGGTCCCCAAACCTCTCTAATTGTTTCCTCGCTTAATTTAGCTCTGCGGTCCTGCAAGGAACTATTGAAAAGGTCTAGCATCTTACAACCTCTAAAAAGGAAAAAGTGAGTAACTTATCATATATATGTGTGTGTAGGACGATCAGACACCGCTGCATATATCCAGTCGTCTGGGAAAACCTGACATAGTCCAGCAACTGCTGCAACACGGGGCTTCCCCTGACTCCACCACCACATCCGGATACACACCTCTCCACCTGGCCGCACGTGATGGCCACAAAGACGTGGCATCCATCTTGCTTGACAACGGAGCATCTCTTGGCATCACTACCAAGGTCAGTCAATCAAACAAAGCTGGACGATCCATAATTCTCCATTAGATTTGCTTAGGTGATTGTGGTCTGATAATCATAGACAGCCAAGCTGTGACATTAATTAGAGTCCACTGTTTATTTTACAAGGTGTCC
This sequence comes from Rhodeus uyekii, assembly GCA_037043235.1. Classification (NCBI taxonomy): domain Eukaryota; kingdom Metazoa; phylum Chordata; class Actinopteri; order Cypriniformes; family Acheilognathidae; genus Rhodeus; species Rhodeus uyekii. Next base: position 1,421,813 of record JAWRVZ010000160.1, read on the forward strand.
CGATTCAACTTCCTGTTTCAATAGGAAATTGAGCATGTGAACTGTGACAAAGTGTCGCTTAGACAGGGGGATGTTTGAGGACTATTCTGGAAAACTAATCACCATGCAGATGTCTTGTCCTTCGCTTTACAATCAACAAGCCCAACCCAACGAACTACAGAGAAATTATATTTGAATAGTAAAAACTGAATGTGGCCTACAGAGTTACAGGGCCCTATGAGTTATGGGATGTGGTGGAAAATATCCTGCATGAACATATTCTACATTCCTAATCCTGCCCTAATTCTATCCAACTACCTTATTAACATTATTATTAATAAGAAGTAATTAGGAGTTTATTGAGGCAAAAGTCTTCGTTAATAATTAGTTTTTAGTGAGAACTGGACCCTAATCTAAAGTGTGACCAATTTTTCTTTACCATTGACATTATTTTTCCTTCCATCTCATATTTTTTTCCACCACCATGTCCCTCTAGGGGCTCCATAGGAATCTGGCACCAACTGCTGTCAGTGTGAACAACAAATGGACACGAATGCAGTGTGTGAAGTGATTTGTGAACACCTCTAGCTTATCATGAAGCATCACTGTTAGTTTGGGACAGCTAGATAGATATCCCAAAACTAATACGCAGCATTTCATCTCTGGCATAAATCATACTTCCTGACACACTTAATATTAGCATAAATCTCACAGCGGTGTTAAAGCGTGATTTGAACGAACGTAACTCAGTTTTTCTGTTTACTAGATGTTTTCTGCATTAAATGTTTTACATCTTCTCCCTGAGCATTTTAGCTGACCATATAAAAGCCAGTGATGGGTTTGCAACTCTTGCACATCAGAGAAAGGCATCTCATCCATCACCATAACTCACCAACCTTCCATATGCCTACAGAGGCTTTTGTTAGCAGTGCTATTGTTGTGTTATATTTCTATTACATGGAATGCATTACAAAATGCTTTTATAAGACAACATGATATTTGACATCATGTCTGTTATGAGAAACATCTGATGCTGTTTAGGATCATTTGGAGCTGCATGTGGGATGTATTAGTGTTTTGGTGCTTGCACTGATTACGTTATTGAGCACAGGGCTTTCCTTTCCACATTTGGGAATATTTCCCATATTTCCACCATGATACAGTATGTGGAAACGTCCATGGACCAGATTGGTGCACTCATACTAAAACATAGTTTGAAACATCTGTCAATTATATGGATAACAAGCCATCTCTTTTTTAATCTTTATTTATATATCGCTTTTTACAATAGAGATTGTTTCAAAGCAGCTTTACAGAGATATACAGGACAATAATGCAACAAAGTGTCAATAAATAATGTTGATGAATATGAAGTGTTAACTATAGTTAAAGGATACAAGCTCTTCTACAACGGCGGGCGACTGAAACAGAACGGCGTCGGCATTGTGATCAGCGAAAAACTATCCGACTGCGTTGTTGAAGTTCACCGAGTCTCTGATCGTCTCATGTCCGTCAAGATCGTCTCTGGAAAAACTATTCTACAAATCGTCTCGTGCTACGCTCCCCAACAAGGACGCCCCGACGAAGCAAAAGACGACTTTTGGCAAACCATCGACGCCCACATGTGCACGTTCGGAGCGGACGACCACATCTTCATCGGTGGCGACCTGAACGGCCACGTGGGTCACAACAAAGACGGATACGAAAAGTACCACGGTGGTCAAGGTTTCGGCACCAGAAACGAAGAGGGCAACCGCATACTGGACTTCGCCGAAACTCACGACCTCGCCCTGGTCAACACGTTTTTCAAGAAGCGCCCAACACACCTCATCACCTACAGCAGCGGCACTCGAACAACTCAAATAGACTATTTCCTTGTCCGTCGCCCTCATCTACGACGAGTGACCAACGCTAAAGTCATACCGTCGGACAACGTCGCTCCACAACACCGACTACTCGTCATGGACACTGACCTGGACATTGGTCAAAAACGGCAGGTGCGGAAAACGGGTGTGGAGAGGATAAAATGGTGGTTACTCGATGAGCGCAAGACCATACTAGAGGCGGCTCTGCGCGACGTAAACGTAAACCTTTACCAACCAGCGCCAGCGCTGTATCAGGAAATCACCGACCAGATCCACGCCCAGGCCAACACCATCCTCGGAACCACCAGGCCAGGCAAAAAGTTCATCGACAAACAGGTGTGGTGGTGGAACGAAGACGTACAGACGGCAGTGCACGCAAAGAAAAAGTCGTTCAAAAAATGGGCGGCCTCCAAAAGCAATGACGACTACTGCACGTACAAAAAGCTGAAATCGACGGCCAAATCAGCAGTAAGCAGAGCCAAAGCCGAACATTTCAACGAACTCTACAATAAACTCGAGACCCCGGAAGGTGCCAAAAGGATTTATAGGCTAGCCGCAACAAGACACAAGTCTACACTGGACATTGGCCAAGTCAAAAACATCAGAAATCAAAACGGCCAACTGCTTCACGAACCACGGGACATCCTGGAAAGGTGGCGCGAACACTTCCAAAACATCAGCAACACGGAGTTTCCGCACCAACCGATCCGCAGTGCCCAATCGACCAATGGACCTATCCAGCCAATAACTCAGGTGGAAGTAGCTGAAGCTCTTCGGAAAATGAAAAATTCTAAAGCGCCTGGACCAGACGATATCCCAGCTGAAGCCTGGAAGTTACTCGGCGACCGAGGTGTCCAGTTACTCACGATGCTGTTCAACCGCATCACTAGCGACGATGAAGTCCCGCCCATTTGGCTCACCAGCACTACGGTGCCCATCTGGAAGAATAAAGGTGACGTCGCCGATTGCGCCACCTACCGACCGATTCGGTTGCTCTGCCACGCCATGAAGGTGTTTGAACGAGTACTGGACGCCAGGTTACGCCCCATCGTAACTATAACACCAAACCAGTGCGGTTTCGTTAAAGGTAGCGGCACCAGCGACGCCATCCACGCGGTGCGGATTCTACTTGAGCGACACCGCGAGAAAAACCTCAGCATCCACGCGTCGTTTCTCGACCTAGAGAAGGCGTTTGACCGTGTGCCTCACGACCTCATCTGGCATGCCCTTCGATCACATGGTGTACCTGAAACATACGTCCGATGGGTGAAGCTGCTCTACAGTGACGTAACCAGCGTCGTTAGAAGCCCAGTGGGAGTTTCGCCGCCTTTCAACATCAGTGTCGGAGTGCACCAGGGATCGGCACTGTCGCCGCTTCTTTTCATCCTCTGCATGGATACGGCGACAGCAGACATCCAGCAACCACATCCGTGGTCGTTGCTCTACGCCGACGACGTCTTTTTGGCCAGCACTTCACGCCAGACACTGCAGCAACAGACTCAAACGTGGAATGACAGACTAGAAGAATATGGACTAAAAGTAAACCCGACCAAAACCGAATATCTACAGTGTGGCACCCAAACCGATGGAACCATCAGTATCAGCGACACGGATCTGAGGAAGGTACCTGACTTCAAGTACCTCGGATCGACGATCAGCTCCGATGGCGACATTTCACCAGAGATCCGCGCCAGGATCAAGGCTGCCTGGCTCAAGTGGCGCCAGGTTACCGGAGTTCTCTGCGACCGCCGTATGCCGAGACGCCTCAAAGGCCAGATCTACAGGACGGTGGTGCGACCCGTGGCATTGTACGGCGCCGAGTGCTGGCCAGCGGCCGTCAATCATGAGAAGGCGTTACACGCCATGGAGATGCGCATGCTACGCTGGAGCATGGGACTCACGAGGTTAGACCATGTCACCAACGTTGACGTGAGGAGCATGCTGAAGGTCGCGCCTATCCAGGAGAAGATGCGCGAGGCTCGACTGAGGTGGTATGGACACGTGATGCGGAGGGACCAAAACTCCGTCGTCCGAACTGTCCTTCACATCGAACCGGTTGGCCAACGACCACGCGGAAGGCCCAAGAAGAGGTGGCTCGACAGACTCAACGAAGACATGCGAGCTGTCAACATCACACCGGAAGACGCCCTGGATCGTACCCGATGGAGAAAGGCCATACGATACGCGGACCCTGCAACTTGAGCGGGAAATCGCGAGGACGAAGAAACTATAGTTAAAGACTCTTCTCTATAGTTGAGACTCACACTCATTATACTGAAATCTTCCTGCAAAAAAAATAAAAAAATATATAATATAGTATATATAATGTGTGTGTGTGTGTGTATATATATATATATATATATATATATATATACTGTATATACACACGCTTTTATTCCCTATTGCATATGCGAGTGAAACAGCTTCTCGAACAAGAAAAAATGTAGTGCGGGACTTGACTTGATGGGATGGCTGGAAAGTTGTTTGGTTGTTCCATCCATTAAACACATCATAAGAGAAGATAAGTCACTGCAAGAAGGAGGGGAAGTTATTTTGGTTATAGATTCCACAAGACAAAAAAATGATAAATCATTTATAATAAATACTATAATATTCCATAAAAATATAAATCAAGTCTGATTTCATGGTGACTTTAAAGACCAAATGAAATGGCTTGGCGTTTGGTTCCTTTTCTGTGTTGATATGTTTCCTAATGAAACGGGACGTTTGTGTGGGGCAACCCTTTATTTTAATAACAGCTGGGAGACATTACATTGACAAAAATAATGCTTTAAACCAACTTAAAACAACCTGTTGCAGCCAAATTTGTTAGTATTTTGTTATTGCGCTCTTGATGCAAAATGAGCAATCATTTTTAGTCTGAGAACTCTTCATTTTGATTTTATGGGATCTAATTATATGGGAATTAATCATCCATTAAAACTCTGTAAGCCTGGATCTTTGACCACAACAACTATCAGCAGCTTTGCTTTAACTGCAGAAATAAAAGAATCCTCCAGTGTCCCGTTGTGTGATTGTGACAGACATAAAATACTAGACAAACATCACTGAGCAGCTGCCAAGTGTTACAGTGTGGGAATGTGCTGAGAAAGGAGAATGAATTCATGTTTTCCACGACTCCATTCACCACAGAGCAGAGTTTCCCTCCGATAACATAGCTGTCACTGGATATGTTTGTTTGGTGTCTGTAATAATTGTTCATGATTGATTTCTTAGGCCGGCCTTCAAAGAAAGGGGAGACCACAATCTCCAGATCAACCAAACTTTCACATTTCCCAGTTTTATAAGTGCTTTAAAGTTGAGGTTATGAAATAAAATAAACATTGTGACACAAAATTCAGATCATTGATTATAAAGGAGAAAAGGGAGTTACAAAACAATCAGTTCCCTTTCAGGGAACTCGAGCTGCGTCTAGCGCTAGGGGAAATAGTCTTCCTCGGTCACGTGAAGATCTGTGCAACCAATGAGAGACGAACGCGTGCGAATGCGTCACTGCCGGCGGCTGCCGGTGACGTCATGAGCTAGAGCATAAGAGCGCGTCCGAAACCCGGGCGCCTCAGCTCTGAATGTCTTCAGCGTGCTGTGTTTGTGCGAGAGTGATTTTTGAGTGTGAGATATCGAAAAAATCAGAATGAGTGCGGAAAATGTGGCGATTGAACAGAGGTTCACACCGTGTATTCATCCTTGCCCTCGTTTTATAACAGGCAAGGATACACATGTTATGTGTGTAATCTGTTTGGGAGAGGAGCATGCACGGTCGGCACTTGAGAATGCCGGCTGCAAAGACTGCGAGAGGTTTTCCTTGCATGATCTCCGCTCCCGCCTGGCGGTCTGTAAAGAGGCCGCCCAGGCTAGTGTTCCCCGTGGTTCAGGACCTGCAGCAGGCGAGGCTTTGCGGCGCTCTCGTTCCTGGGGATCACAAATGGATCTTGCCAAGTTAGCTGGGGTGGGTCCCGCCTTACCTCAGCTCTCGCGAGATCAAGCGGGTCCCAGTCACGAGCACTCCGAGAGAGGTGCCCGTGCTGTGACTCCAACATTAGCTCTATCTAGTTCAGAAAGTGAGATGGATTTGCTAGTGTTGGTCCGGCCGAGGAGGAATCGCCACCCTCCTCGCCGGCAGTTGAGGAGCTTCTTGAGGTTGTGACACGAGCGGTCTCTTGTCTGGGGCTTGATTGGCCAGCAGAGACCAGAAGTGCTCGTCCTAGAAGAAGTATGTTGGACGAGCACTATTTACCAGTTCGCGTCACTCCCCCGCGCCGAGCAATGCCTTTTATACCAGATTTGCATGCCGAGGTATCTAGATCTTGGGGAAGGCCAGCCTCCGAAAAGGTTCATACACGCAATAGCGGAATGTATAACAATTTAGTAGGGGGTCAAAATTATTGTTATGGAGGGATGAAAAAAGTGGATGAGGCTCTCGCGAGTTACCTCGTTCCCCAGTCTTCATCCTCCATTAAAGCTCCGGCGCTCCCCTCCAAGCCGATGCGCGTCACATCGTCCTTGGTGGGGAAAGCGTACTCAGCATCGAGTCAAGCCGCATCGTGCCTGCACACCACGGCACTGTTGCAGGCGTATCAGGCTGAGTTGCTTGGGAACCTCAACGAGGGCGGCAGTATTAGTCCGGAGGCAGTGACAGAGCTGCGCCGGACTGTGGATTTGTCTCTTCGGACCACTAGGGAGACGGCCTACTCTGTCGGCCGCTCCATGGCAGCTCTGGTGGCCACGGAGAGACACCTTTGGCTTAATTTGTCAACGATGAAAGATAAAGACAAATTTGTTTTGCTGGACGCTCCTCTGTCCCCTTCGGGCTTGTTCGGCGATGCCGTGAGAAGCGTCGTCGACAAGTTTCAGGAGGCTGCACGACAGCAGGCAGCGTTCAGTAAAGTTCTTCCACGCCGCCCTCCACGTGAGACCGCCAGCCAAGCCAGGTCTCAGAGCTCCTCATACAGGGCCGCTCAAAAATACAGTGTCGCAACCCGTCTCCCTCCGGTAGATGCCGGGAGGGGGGGTCGACAAGTTAAAGCCACAGGTCGTAAAGGTGATCTAAGGGTTGTCCTGGAGGCTAAGAAGGCTAAGAGTAAGCGGCCCTGACGCCAAGCCGCAACCAGGTGGTGTGTCCCTGGAGCAGCTCAACAGTCAGCCCGCCATGGGAAAACCACCCCCTCTAAGGAGGGTCCTAGAGCAATCCTCCCGGGTTTCCGGAATCAGCCCTGGCTCAGTGGGGGATATGTTCTTGGTACCAGAGGCCAGCCCAGGGAGGCTGGTTCCCCTAGTAGAATTCCGGGATGCGTGGTCACGGCTACCCGGTATCTCTCAGTGGGTCCTGCGGACGGTAACCTTAGGGTACGCCATTCAGTTCGGGGTTTCTCCACCTCGCTTTTCGGGGGTCCTACAGTCAGTGGTAGGCCCTCAGCAGGCTCTGGTCATGGAGCAAGAAGTAGACACTCTGCTGGCGAAAGGGGCCATCGAGCATGTACCAAGCAAGTCCGGTTTTTACAGCCGGTACTTCTTAGTTCCAAAGAAGGATGGAGGGTTGCGGCCTATTCTGGATTTGCGTCTCTTGAATCGTGCGGTCAGGCGTCTAAAGTTCAAAATGCTAACGCTCAAACAGATCGTAGTGCAGGTCAGATCCGAGGACTGGTTTGTCACAGTCGACCTCAAGGACGCGTATTTCCATGTCTCCATCCTTCCGCAACACAGGAAGTTCCTGAGGTTCGCCTTTGGGGGAAAGGCGTACCAGTATCAGGTGCTTCCGTTCGGCCTAGCGCTCTCACCCCGCACGTTCACAAAAGTCGTGGACGCTGCACTAGCTCCACTGCGGCTACGGGGCATCCGTGTTTTAAATTATATCGACGACTGGCTTATTTTGGCGCAGTCGCCGCAGTTAGCGGAGCAACATCGAGATGTGGTGCTCGCACATATGAAGGAGCTGGGGCTGAGGCTGAACGCCAAGAAGAGTGTACTTTCTCCCGCTCAGAGAACCACTTTCTTGGGAGTCATCTGGGACTCAGTTGCGATGTCGGCTCGGCTTTCCCCCGAGCGCATCCAAGCTATTTGTTCAGCCGTCAAGAGCATCAAGCTAGGCCAGCCACTCACGGTGAAACACTTTCAGAGGGTGTTAGGGCTCATGGCAGCGGCATCCAGTATTATCCCACTGGGTCTTCTGCACATGAGGTCCCTGCAGTGGTGGCTAATGACCAAGGGGTTTTCCCCGAAGGGGAATCCACTACGCACTATCAGGGTCACGGGGCGATGCCTACGCGCCCTGAGCATGTGGAAGAACTCTTGGTTCCTGTCTCAAGGCCCAAGGCTTGGGGCTCTGGTTCGGAGAGTCTCTCTCTCGACAGACGCCTCCCTCTCGGGCTGGGGGGCGGTCATGAAGGACCGCTCCTCACAAGGTCTATGGAACAGTCGGCACCAGTCCTGGCACATAAACATGTTAGAGTTACTGGCGATCCACAGAGCACTATGTGCGTTCTTACCGGACCTTCGCGACCACCATGTCACTGTGTTCACCGACAGCATGACGGCGGTCGCCTATATCAATCACCAAGGGGGTCTACGTTCGCGACCACTGTACAAGATGGCGCGACAAATCCTCCTCTGGGCCCAAGGGAAGTTGTTGTCTCTCAGGGCAGCCTACATCCCGGGGGTCCAGAATGTGGGAGCAGATGCCCTATCGAGACAGGGGGCAAGACCAGGGGAATGGCGGCTCCACCCCGATGTGGTGGAGCAGATTTGGGAAAGATACGGCAAGGCACAGGTCGACCTGTTTGCCTCAGTAGAGAACACCCACTGCCCTCTGTGGTTTTCACTAACGCATCCAGCGCCTCTGGGGCGGGATGCCATGGTACAGGATTGGCCGAGGTCACGCCTGTACGCCTTTCCCCCGATCGCTCTGCTCCCGGGAGTTCTGGCCAAGATTCGCCGGGACAAGGTCCGTCTCACGCTAGTGGCCCCCCACTGGCCATCCAGGATATGGTTCTCGGACCTGGTATCCCTCCTAGACGGACTCCCTTGGGAGATTCCAATCAGGAGGGACCTTCTGTCCCAGGCGGAGGGTTGCATTCTATATCCACAACCAGAGCTAATGAAACTGTGGGTCTGGCCCCTGAAGGGACCCAGCTCATAGAATCTGGTCTCTCAGCCGAGGTTGTTGAGACCATCCTTCAGTCCAGAGCTCCCTCCACGAGGAAACTCTACGCCTTGAAGTGGAAACTTTTCACGTCCTGGTGTATTGAAAGGCAGTTGCACCCAGTAACCTGTCAAGTTGGCAAAGTACTGGAGTTCCTGCAAGAAAGATTTGTGGCAGGGCTGTCCCCCTCCACCTTGAAGGTTTATGTGGCTGCCATAGCGGCTTGCCACGTACCTCTGGGTGGGGTATCCCTGGGCAGGGACCCCCTGGTCACTCGTTTCCTCCGTGGCACATTAAGGCTGAGACCTGCGGCACAGACCCGGGTGCCGGCTTGGGACTTGTCTGTGGTACTACAAGGCCTGTCCCAGGCACCCTTCGAACCTATAGAGGAAATCTCAATCAAGTACCTCTCTCTTAAGACCCTGCTTTTGCTGGCTATCACCTCGCTCAAGAGGGTCGGGGATCTTCAGGCCCTCTCAGTGGCCCCTTCATGTCTTGAGTTTGCGCCCGGGATGGTAAAGGCATTTCTCCACCCGAGGCCAGGCTATGTCCCCAAGGTTCCCACTGATGTGGCTCGGTCTCGGTCACAAGAACAAGGTCTGTCCAGTGCGAGCACTGGACGCTTACGTTTTCAAGACTGCCACTTGGCGTAAGTCAGACCAGTTGTTCGTTTGCTTTGGGACCCCTGAGGGGGCTCCTGCCTCTAAGCAAACCTTAAGCAGGTGGATAGTCGAGGCTATCTGCTTAGCTTATGAGTCGGCCGGACATGCTTCTCCTCTGAGGGTCCGAGCCCACTCCACTAGGAGCATGGCGGCATCCAAGGCACTCCTCTCCGGAGTGTCCTTATCTGATGTTTGTGCTGCGGCTGGCTGGTCTTCGCCGCACACTTTTATGAGGTTTTACCATTTGGACCTCGATGCCGCCCCGGGGACTAGGGTGCTCTCTCAGTGAGCTGGGACACACCCGGAGGCCGGCGTCACTGAGGTGGCGTTGGTATTGCGTTCCCCTAGCGCTAGACGCAGCTCGAGTTCCCTGAAAGGGAACGTCTCGGGTTACGAATGTAACCCTGGTTCCCTGAGGGGAACGAGACGCTGCGTCTTTGCCTCAGCTCCTTGAGCCTCCGTGCCCGCTTCAGACATTCATGCTGAGGCGCCCGGGTTTCGGACGCGCTCTTATGCTCTAGCTCATGACGTCACCGGCAGCCGCCGGCAGTGACGCATTCGCACGCGTTCGTCTCTCATTGGTTGCACAGATCTTCACGTGACCGAGGAAGACTATTTCCCCTAGCGCTAGACGCAGCGTCTCGTTCCCCTCAGGGAACCAGGGTTACATTCGTAACCCGAGACGTTTAGTTTAACATTATGGAATCAAAACTAATTACTGTAAAGGATTAAAACTTTTAAAACTGTTCATATTTCATATAAGAATAAGAAAGTTAGAAACTAGAGTTATAAACAATAAATTATTATTAAAATACCTGCTGTTTGGATTTAAATAGGCTAATGGTCCATGTTGTGTTTTTGGCAACAGTTCTTCTAAACTGATGGAGTGTGTAGCTTTTCATTTCTAAAACAACCATCTAGAAAGACGTATCATAGCCATATTAAATTGGAAAGAATGGTTTGGAGGGAGCATGAAAAATCATTTTCACACATTAATAATTTTCACACATTGTACATACAGTGGAGTTCACTTATTTCGACTTACGGTTAACTCGCCAACCCTATTATGTCGACGTTTTTGAAGTGGAACCGCCAAACTCCCTATTTGTCTTAGCATTTTCTCATTGGTTACGTCGATTCTTTTATGTCGACGAAAACTAGTATCTCGAGCACAAAAGAGGGACAAATTCGCCACTTCACATTATCTTGTGACTAATGATCGTACCTAGTTCACTGCGCATGCGCTAAGTTCGTGTTGCACGTGGATCGCACGTGAATCTCCAGTGACGCTTCACTCACAGTGCCGCGCAGCCGCAGAAGATCTCGCGGACAGTGTTGCCAACTTAGCGCCTATTTAGCGAGTATTCAGACCACATTTTCATAAAAGCAACTAGCGACAAGTCTAACGACTTTATCTGGAGTTATTAGAGACTTTTGGAGACTCTCTGAAGTGAAAACACATATCGTTTTTATGCTTCTCAACGAGCGGCAAGTGCTGCCGTGGGCCCCATCCCATCCCAAAGCCTCATCCGCTTCTGTGTGCACAAATCGCCTTCTTTGATTTGATTGGTTTTCTATATATTTTGACATTGACGAGTGTCAATGTACATTTTTATAGCATGCCGATCGCTTCATCAAACAAATCGCCATATTGGCTGTTGGTTATCTCGATGCTCGGTTGTCTCGACGTTTTTTTGCAACCCCCGAGACCGTCGACATAACCGTATTCCACTGTATTTTCTGTTCAGTTGCTTTTTACTATTTATGATTTACTATTTATGTTTTCCCATCTTCTTTGAATCTTGTTAATGTATTTGATAAATCAACATTGCCTAAGCAGAACAGCCGGGCACTACTGTGTTCAAATTGCTTGTCTTGTGTAAAGCCAGATTGATTACAGCAATACTTCGTCTCTAGCTGGACGGAACGGCTTGCATATACTTTAGTGTTACTTAACAGAAGGAAACTTGTGCAAGACAGATCTTTTTTTTTCCCAGTGGCAGTTGAAATTCATCAACCCCACCCCAAAACGGACCAGTTTTCTAAAAATTGCAGCAATTTTGCATGTCAAGCATGTATGTATAAATTCTTTGTCTTTGCAGAAAGGATTCACTCCCCTGCATGTTGCAGCCAAATATGGGAAGATTGAAGTTGCTAACTTACTGCTACAGAAGCGAGCGCCACCTGACGCTGCTGGAAAGGTAAAAGTGTCTATTTGCCCTAATGGTTACAGGTTGTTGATTACTACCTTAAATGTACAACAGTGATGGGCAATTTCAGTCCTGGAGGTCCACTGTCCTGCAGAGTTTAGCTTTGTTTTAACAAATGAGAAAAATGAATATGGGACACATTTGAATTCTTTGTTTTCCAACTCGGCAAACAAACAATTTAATACAAAGAAGTAGCAGTGTGCTAACAAATGCTGGCATTTGACATAATATTTGTGCTTCAAAGACAAATAGACAGATGTATGCTAATAAATGGATGTTAGTTATCATATGGTGTTTGTGTGTCACTTAAAATAAACTCCCTATCCAAATCTCATGCATTTGTATTCATGTGTTTGAATGGAAGCGAATGGGACACAAAATAAAGTGTGACCGCACCAATAAGACCTCACAAAATCCAAAATATGTATATGAATTTAAACTTTAAACTTTAAATTTAAACTTTAGAATTAAGAATTTAAACTTAACACCATGTGCTTATGGTAATATGCTATAATCATTCAAATCAGTCACTGTAATGTAAAATGTTAAACAAACTCTGTAAGCACGTTTATGTTGCAGAGATCATCTCAAAGTGCCATATTCATACAAACAGAAACACATTTTATTCTGAATCATAAGTCTGGTGGATGTCTTTCATTCACAGCTAGGGAATTTTTTTTTCATTATTCCAGATGAAAACACACATTGGAGTGGCATTTGTATACTATCAGAATACATACTATCACTTTCCAGACATGTCAGAGGTTTTATTTGTTAATGTGCGCTGGTTAAATTTACTCTCCAAAGCTAAAAGCTAATTGATTTATAACAGCACCTGTTTCATACACACCAACTTTGAGCTCTCAGCCAATAATAGCTGTATATCTGTGTGTGTGTGTGTGTATGTTTTTAGAGTGGACTAACACCACTGCATGTTGCTGCACACTACGATAACCAGAAAGTGGCCCTCCTTCTGTTGGACCAAGGAGCGTCCCCACACGCAGCAGCGAAGGTATCAGGAAACCCTCACCTCATCTTTCTACTGACCACAGAATCTTAACTAGCACATGCAAATCTCATCCAAGCGCAACCACGTGCTCACACATACAAGTGATACCAGAAACGGCTACACACATTCTCACACAAAACCACCTCCACCCTATTCTTGATCATTTTCGGCATTTTCGGCCTTCTAAGGAAGAATCCTAACCAAGATGAAACCTCATAAGTGATTGATCTGGACTATCAACATAAGCGCAACAATTCAAACCCTATCAACACAGGAGATAATGTAGTGCAACAGTCACATTCCGGAAATAAAAAATCTATTTTCTCTATAGAGAAATTGATTTTTGCCAATATTCAATGAATTACACGACTTCGATTTGATTGAGCTTCAGAATCTTCAGATCAGAATCAAAACAAGTTTTGTCAGACGCAGCATGACGGGAATGAGCCTATGATGTCATACAATATGGTCTACATATGCCACTTTTGGATTGGAACATAGAGATCTGGAGGTTTAATGATTCAGTTCTCTCATATTCTTAATTCACAAACCCGGTTTTAATTGTATCTGTCCTTTTTTTCACAGTTTTTTTTTTTTATTATTACTTGAATGGAGTGTGTTCACACTGTTTGTGTTTTTTTTGACCGCCCTGAAATTACTTAGTGTGAACCCTAAACAAATACAGTGGCCCAGATACTGCCTTTGTTCTTTGCAACGAACGGCAGGCAGACCTGGCACGTGGAGAACACTAACTGACTCGCGGTTTGGATGGGACTGCTCTCCATTGACCTCGTTGGCTGCCACCTCAGTATTCGATAGCTGTTTTTTTTTCTTATGCTCATTCTGACTGCTTTTCTCCACCTTTCGTACATCGTTCCACTCTTAATCTGCGAGGTCAGAAGCAAAGCGCTGCTGTCAACATGTTCCTGTTTTGGAAATGTCATAAATCTAAGGTTTTAGTGTGGTTATAGTGGTTTGGCAGCATCTGGCTTAGTGCTGTGTAGGGCTGGATGAGCAAAAAGTACAGTAAAATACAGTAAAATCTACTTTTTCTGAAGTATATACTGCATTTATGTTTTTAATTTTCATTCTGTAATATAGAAAAATGCCTCACAGGGATTTCCATTAACCTTAAGCGATGATTCAAATGAATCTTTTGATTCAGAGTTGTTGAATAGATGTTACTTAATTTAATATTGCATATGTTTTTGTGAATATATTATGAAATACCTTGTCAGAATGTATACAATAGTGTACAGTACATCATTGTTGTACAATTAATTGATTTACTTTTCAAGTCAAGTCAAATTTATTTGTATTAGACTTTCACACTGTTCATTGTTCCAAAGCAGCTTAATAGAAAGTTATACAGTAATGTCTGTGATGCCTTAGTGCTTTGAAAGAGAGCAAGTTTTAGAGATAGGAGGTACAGTATGTTGATAAAAAATGCAGATTTTGTGTTTCTAGTTCTGTCTAGCACATACAGTTGTGTTCAAAATTATTCAACCCCCACTGAAATTGATTGTTTTGGCCGGTTTGACATTGATTTTGATCATTCAGTCATCCTGCTTACAATTAAATCACAGAGGCACGTGTAGGTCAGACAAATATAACATGACATTTATAATGAAATAACCACAAATGTCTTTTCTGTGCTCACATCATTATCAGTTTTATTCAACCCCCAGTGACATTCAATCTTAGTACTGTTAGCAACTGTGTTGGTGTGTGATGCGGAGACACGGGAGGAGACAGGATCACTGCTAAACAGGTTTTAATAAAGGAAACAAAACACTACGATGAACTCAAAAGGCACGCGGGGGTGCAAAACTCTTAACGGAGAGAACATCCATAGACCTACACTAAAACACTACAATCACAGACGAAGACCAGGGGTAACATGAGGGTTTAAGTACACAAGGAAATGGGTCACAGCTGTCATGATTAACAGGGTAATCACTAACAAGACAGGAGGGGGAAGGATCTGGGAGACACAGAGGAACCCGGATGTGACAGATACGACGAGACTGTGACAAGTTCTTAGTACAACATCCTTTTACCATTATAACAGCTTTTAAACATGAAGCATAGCTTGACACAAGTGTCTTTCAGCGATCTACAGGTATCTTCACCCATTCATCATGGGCAAAAGCCTCCAGTTCAGTCACATTCTTAGGCTTGCACACTGCAACTGTTTTCTTTAAGTCCCACCAGAGGTTCTGAATCGGATTTAAGTCTGGTGACTGCGATGGCCACTTCAAAATGTTCCAGCCTTTAATCTGCAACCATGCTCTAGTGGACTTGGAGGTATGCTTGGGATCATTGTCCTTTGAAAGGTCCAACGTCTCCCAAGCCTCAGGTTTGTGATGGACTGCATCACATTGTCATCCAATATCTCCTGGTACTGAAGAGAATTCATGGTACCTTGCACACGCTGAAGCTTCCCAGTACCTGCAGAAGCAAAACAGCCCCAAAGCATGATTGACCCCCCGCCATGCTTCACAGTAGGCAAGGTGTTCTTTTCTTCATAGGCCTTGTTCTTCCTCCTCCAAACATAGTGTTGATCCATGGGCCCAAACAGTTCTGATTTTGTTTCAAAAGTGTATCCCAAAACTTCTGTGGTTTTTCCACATGACTTTTGGCATACTGCAGTCGGCTCTTCTTATTCTTTGGAGACAGCAAGGGGGTGCACCTGGGAGTTCTGGCTTGGGAGTTCTGGCGCCGTATTGTCTGAGCAGAAACTTCAGTACCTACATCTGACAAATCTTTTCTCAGTTCCTGAGCAGTCACACGGGGACTTTTCTCCACTCTACTGCGCACAGAGGTCAAAGTCAGCATCTTCTTTCTGCCACGACCAGGTAGCCTTTTAAAGCTTAAAGTCATTTTAAAGCTGCCTAATTGGTGCTTATTAGGCTTTAATGCTGCTCCCTGACATCCACAGGTATTTTCAATACCTGATTGAAAACATTTCAATGAACCTCTGTTCTTCAGAGTGGTAGTCTTTAAGGGGTTGAATAATTGTGTCAATGAAGAAATCACAAAAGAAACATTTACTACTGTATGACAAAACCAATTGATGTCATTTTAGTTGCATATTGTTCTTTAAGAAGTCCTTGTAGGATTTCATTCTGAATACAATTACAAATGTACACTAAATTCCCTAAAGCCATTTACAGCATTGGGGGGTTGAATGATTTTGAACACAACTGTATTTCATTGCCGCAGTGACTGGTTACATTCACACTGCAAGCCTTAGCGCTCAAATTCTGATTTATTGCTCAGAATTATTGCTCAGTCCCGCACGCGCAAAAGAACGATAAAAAAGACGTCACCAGCAAGCTGTCATACGGAAATAAACACAGAAAACATTAATGTAAGTGATTACATGTTTATTTATAGTTTGATCTGCCACAGAAGCCAGCGAATATATGCATAGGCAATATAAAAGCCGGCAGCAATATCACCCTGTAGCCTAAGAATGAAGCTGCCCACTGAAGCTAAGCAGGGCTGAGTCTGGTTATTTCCTGGATGGGAGACTTGATTGCTGGTGGAAGAGGTGTTAGGAGGGCAGCAGGGGGTGCTCACCCTGCGGTCTGTGTGGGTCCTAATGCCCCAGTATAGTGACGGGGACACTGTACTGATATGAGCACCGTCTTTCGGATGAGACGTTAAACTGAGGTCTTGACTCTCTGTGGTCGTTAAAAATCCCAGGATGTCCTTCGTAAGAGTAAGGGTTTAACCCTGGCCAAATTTGTCCATCATGGCTTCCTAACCATCCCCTGTCTCTGATTGGCTTCATCACTCTGTCTCCTCTTCACCAATAAGCTGGTGTGTGGTGAGCGTTCTGGCACAATATGGCTGCCATCGCATCATCCAGGTGGATGCTGCACTCTAGTGGCGGTTGAGGAGATTCCCCCTACTATGCAAAGCGCTTTGAGTGTCTATGATAAAGCGCTATATAAATGCAATGAATTATTATTATTATAAAAAAACGAGGGGAAAAAAAGAGAGCAGAGCTTTTAAATATTTATAATACAAATCCTTATATTTTGTTTGTATATATATATATTGTGACAAATGTTGCTTTAGAGTGACGTAAAAGTGGCATGATTTAGGTATCTAGTATCAGATTTAGGACTAACTTATCTTTATTGTCATTGCCCAAAAACAATGAAAACTTAAAAACCTAATAGTAAAATAATAAAATACAAGGAGACTAGTGCGTGTAGTATGGTCTCTTTTTCAGCAGCTATCAGTGAGTTTAACATTTTCCAAATTGAATTAGCAGTCATTGAAGGAACAGTGTTGATAAATATAAAGTATGGCTTTAATTGCAGTCAATAGTCTCTGATTTCAGACAGAATTATTATAACGTGAGATAATTCTTTCAGTGCCTATAATACCAATGTGCCAACTGTTTACACAGTTAAAAAGTTCAGGGGTTTTCTGAGAGATTAAATAGTTATCCATGACAAGCTCCTGCATGTTTTCAATGTTACTTAGAGTTTTGTCTGGATGTGCATAGAAATTCTTTTATTATGATCTCTTTTATTTGCTTTCCCTCCCAGAATGGCTACACTCCTCTCCACATAGCTGCCAAGAAGAACCAGATGGAGATCGCGACCACGCTGCTCGAGTACGGAGCCGATACCAATGCCACGACACGCCAGGGCATCAGCCCTCTCCACCTGGCAGCCCAGGAGGGCAATGTTGACATGGTGACGCTCCTGCTCGCCCGAGAAGCCGCCGTCAATCTGGGAAACAAGGTGAAAAATTAGCTGTTATTTTATCATGCTCTTCCACAATGAGGGAATTCAATAGTATTATCATTTTTCAGTTTGCTTATAATATCTCACAATTTGCCAATTTTAACATGCTCTTGAATGTAGTAGCATTATTATGCACACTATACTAATAGAGTCGACATCAACTCCAAATTGGCCTTATATACTTTCATTATCAGCTCTGTGACTATGACCTACACTGATGGAGGATTAATCTCTGCATGATGTGTCATTTCTGTGTGGTTATGTCACTTAATTGGTTAATTAATATTTATGTCAGAGTGGACTGACCCCTCTTCATCTGGCGGCTCAAGAGGACAAGGTCAATGTTTCAGAAGTGCTGGTTAATCATGGCGCCACAGTGGACCCAGAGACTAAGGTATTGGAGACACACATGTTGGGTTTCCATGTTTTGTTGAGACTCTCCATAAAGATACTGATATTTCTATGGTACAAATTGTATATCCTATCCCATACCCATAAACCTACCATCGCAGAAACCTTTCTGCATTTTTACATTTTAAAATAAGCAGTATTTATTATGTTTATTAATCCTTTTCCCTCATGGGGGCCGCTGGCTGGTGATCTCAGGTTTTACTATCATTGTGGGGACAGATAGATAGTACACGACATATACATCTGCACACTGTGTCTGGCCAGTCTCCTCATTGGTCATTCATGTACAAACATCGAATGGCCCCGGCTCAAGGTCGTTCAGTGCGGCTCTCAGATATTGAGAGATTGTGTGACACACAGAAGCACACAGATCAATACTCAACAGTACATTGACCCACAGAAAACACCCCTCCTCTGACCACAGGCATAGCAATGATAAAACGCAAGCGCTTATTATTATTTGCATCGCATTTAGCAAGAAATGAATTACTTATAAATTAATGATTTGCTAAGCTCCGCCCCTCCCTAGTTGTTGTTGCTGATTCAGACAAGCAACATCCAATGGGATTGAACTGGACACTGCTGTGAACTTTTATTTGACGTACAAACTATCTAAGATTAATACCTAAATCGCTATGTCTCTAAAAGGTATTATGGGCTATTAATTTTATAAACTTCAGTGTAACTATAAGAGCATTCTTTGAATACATCACGGCCCTTTTTATGTGTGAAAAATTAATGTGTTTGTCTGGAAACAAAAGTCTGAGTAATGCTTGTCTCCTTGTTCTGGTTCAGATGGCATACACGCCCCTGCATGTCGCCTGTCACTACGGCAATGTGAAGATGGTGCACTTCCTTCTGAAGAACCAGGCTAAAGTCAACGCCAAAACTAAGGTTATTGAAATAATGTTCACATAAAGCAGCGTGTGAGGCTCAGTAACTTCACATCTCTTGTTACAGAACTGTCTTTTCTGATTACTAGAGGTCCAAAATCTAGTGGTTTTAATCTCTTGGTTTTTCTCTTAAATCCTCTCATGTTCAGAATGGATACACACCTCTTCATCAGGCTGCTCAGCAGGGTCACACACACATCATTAACCTTCTGCTTCAACACGGAGCCTCTCCTAATGAGCTGACAGTGGTGAGTCTCACAACAGCACAGAGTCGGAAATGCTGCACCTCTTCAAAACAAATCATTTTAATGAGAAGTTTGCTTTTAGTTTTTCAAAGCAATAAGACTAACTCATTTTTGTCTGGTTTACTGTGACATGATATGGAAAAATCCCTTATATTTAGGATTGAAGGATCAGGTTTTTGTTTCATTTTAGAATATATGATATTATACACAGATGAGCCAAAACATTATGACCACCTGCCTAATATGCTATTGGTCCTCTACGTGCTGCCAAAACAGCACCAACCAACCAATGCATGGACTCTACAAGTGTCCTGGAAGTGTGGTTTCTGGCATCAAGACATTGGGAGCAGATCCTTCAACTCCTGCTTTATCCTCCTGAAAGAGACCAATTCCACCGGGGAACACCATATACATTAAGGGGTGTATCTGGTCTGTAACAATGTTTTGGTAGGTGGCACGTGCCAAATTTACGTTCTCATGAATGGCCGTATCCAGGGTTTCCCAGAAGAACATTGCTATTGGTCCTCCACGTGCTGCCAAAACAGCGCCAACCAACCAATGCATGGACACTACAAGAGCCCTGGAAGTGTGGTTTCTGGCATCAAGACATTGGGAGCAGATCCTTCAAGTCCTGTAGGATGCGGGGTGGAGCTGCCATGCATCACACTTGTTGGTTCAGGACATCCCACAGATGCACAATTGAGATCTGGGTAATTTTGAAGCCAGGGCAACACCTTGAACTCTTCATGTTCCTCAAACCATTCCTGAAAAATACGTGAAGTGTAGCAGTGTGCATTTTCCTGCTGAAAGAGATCAATTCCACCGGGGAACACCATTGACATGAAGGGGTGTTTGCAACAATGTTTTGGTAGGTGGCACGTGCCAAATTTACGTTCTTATGAATGGCGAGATCCAGGGTTTCTCAGCAGAATGTCCCACAGTGCACCCTGGTGCTTCCCCTTCCCCAAGGAAATGCCGTACAAATTCATAGCAATACAAAAAAAATCTTTCACTGCTTTCGACGGAGGACAGGGGTCCGCTGTTGAAAAATTCTCACCACAGCTGACTGGGAGCAACACACCAGCCTTGGTGTTTCAGAGATACTCTGACCCAGTTGACTTGTCATAACAATCTGGCTCTTCGATTGTTACGATTTGGGTGTGGTGTGCGATGCAGAGCAACGAGGAGAAGTGGCACTTCAGTAAAAACAGGTTTATTAGCAAACACGGAAAACCAAAAGACTTAATGACAAACTCAAAACGGCACTTGTTGCGCAAAAACCTAGGAATCACTCGGAACAGGGATACATCCACACACGGAACAGGTTTAGCAATCGACAACAACATGGGAACACAGTAGGGTATTAAACGAGACCACATATTCGGGACACCTGACAGGACATAACAAGGTAAGTGATTAACAAGACAGGTGACACAAGAGTATGGGAAGATACACAGACAGGACCCGGAAGTGGAACATCCCGAGACTGTGACACAGATCTTTATCCCTGCCCATTTCTCCTGCATCCAACATATTGATTATAAGAACTGATTGTTTTCTTACCATCTAATCTACCCAGACCTTAATATGTGGCCTTGTTAGGAGATGATCAATGGTATTCATTTTACACACGACTGGTCATAATGTTTCGGCTCATCAGTGCATAGAAATATTATCGATATGGTCTAAAAATGGTCTATTTAGTACCTTGTGTGTAATAATTACATAATATTCTAAAACATCTTATGTAGGCATCACAGTACAAAAGAAATATGATATGATGTGCATTTTCCAAAATTTAATAGATTTAATTAATGAAAAAATGAAATTGTATTCTTCGTAAAGCCTTTACTGAAATAATAATGTAATAATAACAAAACTGCACTTTTCCTTGAACCTACAGAATGGAAACACTGCCTTAGCTATTGCCAGGCGTCTGGGTTACATCTCTGTTGTCGACACACTCAAAGTCGTTACAGAGGAGACGCACACAACTGTGGTGAGGGGCTTAGTGTCATATTCTAAATATGCCATTCTGCAATAAACTGTACCCTGGGTGTTAGTATGCTTTAGTGCAGAGTTTTTTAACTTGACTTGACAAACAAGAATGCTACATGCATGCAAATAATGAAATGCATGCTTTATATTTGACACAGAGCAAAATGAAGCCACATCCCCAATTTTATATTTTTTATGAATTTTTTTTCCCTTTTTTTTCTTGTTTGTTTGCAGACAGTGACGGAGAAACATAAAATGAATGTTCCAGAAACAATGAATGAGGTTTTGGACATGTCAGATGATGAAGGTAAAAATTAAATATTTCAGTTTTTTTTTTTTTATATTTTCATGGAATGTTTTATTTTTGTTCATTTACATATTATTTCTAACATTTTTTATTTAAATTACACAGTCCGTAGAGCCAATGTGCCTGAAATGCTCAATGAGGACTATATTTCAGATGTTGATGAAGGTATCTCTTATTTTGTGTGGTTTGTTCTTATAGCACCTGCCTTTTTCTTTATTTCACATTTTCTTTAACTAACCAGATCTTCTTATTCAGTCTTTTTTTGTGTTATAGACTCGTTTCACTCCATGGCTGTTGAATATGGCTTTGTACTAGTTGCTAGGCTACTCTTTATGAATATGAAATTCCTCAATATGCAAATCTCCATTGGCTTGCATAAATTAGATCTTGGTTATGCTATTCTATTAACAACTGTACATAGAATTTCAATTTCACACATACTTCCTTTGTAATTCCGGCCTCTATGGGCAGAGTTGTTTTCATTGGAAGTTTTGGCTGTTAGAAAATTGGACAGACGTTTGTTTGGCTCGGTCCATTTCTGTTTTGCAGTCAAATCCCAGCTTCAGTGTAAGCTAAAAGGATTGAATAGAAGCTTGCCAGTCAGTGCCATGAATGACAATTTTGTGTATCCATTTATTTGATACTTTAATATAATGGTCCTGAATGCATTTTAGCCTTGATAAAATATATATACTAGATATTGACTTTGAGGAGCAAAGTTTTGTTGAATATCCAGTCTCTGATATTCTGGTCACATTATGTGGTTATAACATGCTGTCCCTTTGACAGTTCTGATATGTGGTGAATATAGTCTTTGCAGATGTGTAAAAAGAATACAGCCCTGATTACACCTGTGTGTGTGTGTGTGTGTGTGTGTGTGTGTGTGTGTGTGTGTGTGTGTGTGTGTGTGTGTGTGTGTGTGTGTGTGTGTGTGTGTGTGTGTGTGTGTGTGTGTGTGTGTGTGTGTGTGTGTGTGTGTGTGTGTGTGTGTGTGTGTGTGTGTGTGTGTGTGTGTGTGTGAGCGCGCTGTACAGACCGAAACATAGTGTTTAGTATCTGTAAACTGATATTCCTGCATACTCTCGGGTCATAACTTGCATGACTTCTTATTTACATATTAAACCTCTGTGCCCTAAATATACACGTCGTATGAATATACTCTCAACATTCTGACATTCAGTTCCTGTTTGAAAATGTCTCTTTTACAATATCTGGGATTACCAAAAATGAATGAGTCAATTGTGCTCACATCACCAATTTGCAGCTGAATGCAATCGTCTGGTAGGCATAAAACATTTAGCCATTGCTTGCTGACGCTGCTCGCTTTTTCCATCTGATTCTCTCCCGCTCTCTTTGGCAGAGTGGTAGAGTTCAGCTCTATTTATCCGGTCGTGAGGTGCAGGACTAATAACATTGCAACTAACTGGCATTTAAAGCCAATACAATTACATTGATTCATTTAGCACATGCTTTTATCCATGTCAGCATAAAACCAAAACGAACCCAATTCGCTTCTTAATACACATTTTCTTGCATTGTTTTAACAAACTTACATTTAGGTCTGGCTGCAGTCTGGTATCGAATGGATGCTTTCCACGATCCAATTAATTCTCAATGATCAACTGTAGATCGGAATGAAAATAGTTGGGAAATAGTTAACAATTCCAGTTAACTCTGTTCTCTTAAAGCACCATTACAATTGACATGATTTGGGTTTTTCAGTGTTTATTATAGAGTAATCCCTCTCCACTTCGCGAAGTTTCACGGCCTCAGTGCATCGCGTTTAAAAAAAAAAAAAATTATTGAAAAATAAAAATTCTAAAATACCGCCATATGGGCAATCGTATTGCAGAAAGCAGCGTTGTTTTATCGTGATTCGCGAGAGAAACGGTTTCCCAGGATGCCAGATAAAGAGAGAAACTCTCTTAGAGGCTTTGTACACACCCACAGGCACTCAGACAAGACACGTGATTGGTTCCCGGCGTGAGATCGTCCAATGAGAGCACTAGTGGATGTATCCCGTGAGCTGATTGGCTGATCCTACTTTGCGGATTTCACCTATCGAGGGGGGGGGGGGGTTCCGGTCCACGTTAACCACGATAAACGAGGGATGGGATTATAAACAGGTGTCACAATGTGTTCTGTGATTCCCATATGGAACAGGATTTTGAGTTCCTGGAGTTTGAACTCTGACAGCTCAAGAACACTGTTCCCAGGCGGCAAGACAGGTTTTTTTGCTCTCCCTCCTTTTTAACTATTTGTTCTGCTGCCTGTAGAAGGTCTCTTTTGTTGAATCCCTCAGTGATTACTGAGAAAATCTCAGTACCAGCACAAAATTAGCATAGAAACACGCCCCCTTCCACGTCTATTGTGTCCCACCCCAGCTGGGGGCTCCTGAGGCACGAGGAATGCCGAGATCCGATTGCTTCACTCGCTCTGAAACTGCCTCAAGTGTTACCTCGCTCCCGTGATGACCTCACACGGATCTGGCTCACGTCAGCCCCTCGCCGTTTGAATGTCCTGTCAGGTTACAGCAGAGGGGTGTGTATGAGTGTGTGTGAATGTGCGCACAGAAAGAGGCAACTGGATTGTTTCAGACACTCTGGACAGGGCCATAGTGAACATGTGGAAGTAATCGCACTGTGTGGAGTTTACCGGATTGAGGAAGTTTGGCTTCTGGTAGTGAAAAGGGACAAAGAGGACCTGTAAATATTTTTAAAGCTGGTGTGAAGATGAAGGATGGATTTGGCTGTTCAGTGTAAGAGATCTTGTTTTTCACAACCTGCTATTTCTGATTTGATCACGCTGTCCAAAGCCACACAACATGATACTTTTAAAAGTGGAAGGGAAGCTGTGAGAAGAAATTGTATCTCTCTCTCTCTCTCTCTCTCTCTCTCTCTCTCTCTCGCACACAAGTATGAGTTTACTTACAAATCTGTTCTCAGGAGTTTGCTAAAAGCTGATTTTTGATGGCTAGTTTGAGTCTGTAATATGTATCAAGCTTTATGTAAAAAAATTTTGTTATATCCTCATTTTGATAATTAAAAGTGAGGTAAAAGTGTGTGTTATGTTTATTCACCACTTGTTAAAATTTTTTTAACTGACCTGTTAAATTGTGGTAGTGTTCAGGTTGCTAGTGAACAGTTTTTTTGTGTAAGAGGCAGCACAGATTTGGGTTCTTTTAAGGACATTTCACAATCAAATTGTGTACAAATCTATTGTGTGTGTGTGTGTGTGTGTGTGTGTGTGTGTGTGTGTGTGTGTGTGTGTGTGTGTGTGTGTGTGTGTGTGTGTGTGTGTGTGTGTGCGTGTGCGCACACAAGTATGAGTTTACTTACAAATCTGTTCTCAGGAGTTTGCTAAAAGCTGATTTTTGATGGCTAGTTTGAGTCTGTAATGTGTATCAAGCTTTATGTTAAAAAATGTGTTATATCCTCATTTTGATAATTAAAAGTGAGGTAAAAGTGTGTGTTATGTTTATTCACCACTTGTTAAAAATGTTTTAACTGACCTCTTAAATTGTGGTAGTGTTCAGGTTGCTAGTGAACAGTTTTTTATTGTGTAAGAGGCAGCACAGATTTGGGTTCTTTTAAGGACATTTCACAATCAAATTGTGTACAAATCTATTGTGTGTGTGTGTGGGTACGCATGAAAGAGAGTGAAAGTTGCAGTTTCATGGGGCTGATTTTGGGGGGAGGTGGTTGCCAGGGTGATTAGCAGTAGAGGGGGGAGGGGGGATCCATGTTGGAATTTAGTGTCCCCACAATCTCTCTCATAGCTTGCGCCCAATTACAATTCTTGACATCAACAAATTACTTGACAGAATTTTTTTTAATTATTCTGGACCACTTCCAAAAGTGGAAATAAATCCTATTCAAATCTGATCATGCATTCTGGTTAGGACTTGTTCTAAATCTATAACAAGAAATAAAAGTTTCACTTAAAAGTTTCATTTAGCCCAGACAAAAAGACTTTTGTGTTCATATTTTATTAACATTTTTGCTTTGTGAATCATTTTGGCTATTGAGTACACTGGAAAAAAAGTATAAAAAACAAGAAATTCATCTAAAAAACATAGAAAAAACATTATAAAAAAATTTAAATTCACTTTTTATTCTTTATCAGTAACATCATTGAACCAACCTATATACTTTCATTTATGCCAACAAAACCATTTTTACAGGTGAAATAAGTTACAAATAACTTGTTAACAATTGCAGGTTACCACTTTTCTTTTTCTTGTTTTTTCTTCTTTCTTTTTTTACATTTTCAGAAATTTAGATTTAAATATTCAGTATACAAACTATGATCTATTTGAATACTGAATTATGATTGATCATCTTTGATAATGAATAATGAATATAATGTATAATATAATATATAATTAATATATTTAGCTCAAGAGTTCATTTCTCTAGCGAGTTTTATTTATATATATATATATATATATATACTGAATGTGATATTGTAGTAGTAGAAGTATTTATGAAACTTTAGATCTTCTTACATTAGCCACATATAGGTCAAGTAAACATTGTCCCCAAAAATCTGAAAATCATAATTGGTTGCTTATTCTTACAGTGTGACTATAGCTGTAGAGAAATTCCTTTCTCTTCCTGTCTCTGCATTCTTGTCTTCCTCTCTCATCTATGCATTAGCTGTAGCTTTGTCTGCAATCCACTTCACTGCTGCTCTGCTGTAGTGTCCATTAACTGCATTTTCAGGATGTATGGCCTGTTTAAATCTGTCTTGTCCTGAATACATATTAAAAACTGATTTATTATCACCTTGAGCTAGTTGAAACATATGGAATTGATGTTCACTAAGTGCCTTGCTTACATTTCTGTACTTATAATAACGTAATCTAAACAAAGATTGCATGAATCTGTATCCATGAAAGAGTTTGGGAAGTGTGCCAGTGATTGTTGCGGGATTGTGGGGAGCTTTTTGGTCTGATCCAGCCATTTATTCTTAACGCCAACATGAAATCAAAACATTCCCTATTGACTTTGTCTTATTTCCTATGAATCATCAGTTCACATTATTTCCAAAGAAAATGTGGAAAATGCATTTTGAATGCCATTCATGTTGACTTTAAAGGGTCAGTGTTGCTGTAAAGGGTCTCTTTTTCTCTGAAGGGTGTAGTTATTCTTTCTTTTGCTGATAGGTGAAGATGCCATGACAGGAGACACGGACAAGTACCTGGGACCGCAAGACCTGCGCGAGCTCGGAGACGACTCTCTCCCGCAGGAGGGATATGTGGGATTCAGTGTTGGAGCCCGTACGGCCAGGTAACGCACTCTCATCACATCCTGAACAAGCTTGTCGTCTAACAAGCTTTTTACATTGTAATGAAAATTACACTTCATCTGTTACATGCAAAATGGAAAGGAGTAGGTCTTACTGCACTCCAAAAAATATTTAGACCTAAATTAGGTTTTATGTTTGAATTGCAAATTTCTATCCACTAGGATTACACAGTTTTAACATAAACTAAAACACTTAAAGTGATGCATATTTATCATAAACGGAATGGGTAAGAAACAGATACAATTTCTTTAATAGTACAGTAATACCTCAAGATACGAGCATAATCCATTCCAGGGCGGAGCTCGTAACTCGAATTGCTCGTATCTAGAATCATGTTTTCCCATAAGAAATAATAGAAAACAAATTAATTTGTTCCAGATCCATAACAACCGAAGAAAACATGTTTTCTATTGGTATATAGACACACACACACTCACACATAATTATGGTACATGTATACAGTATAAGGATTCATGTGATATCAAATAAAATGTGGTTCTAATTATAAGTTTTTACAGACAGACAGTAGCGGCAGGTGTGGAGGAGGGAGGGGGGGGGGGTGGTACGTCGACACTTGATTCTGTATCATACCTTACACGAACACTACATAACTTATGTAAACTTAAATTAACATAACTAAACTTAGTTTACATATTTTTTGTAACTTTCATATTTTATATTATTGTTTAGCTTGTTTTCTTCTCTTTTTTCACCTGACTACCCTCACTTTCACTTTCACTTGGTGCAGACCTTTTAATGGAATACCTATCAAGGGAGATTTGTTTCTGCCTCCCTTTAAAAATAAGTAAGGCATACGTCGTCAAAAAGCGCCGAAGCATGACCAGTAGACGATTTATCTTGGTGTTTCTTTTCAATGCTGAGCTCTTGCAACATCTGCGTATTTTCTGCAGCTCGATCAACTCCTCAGTCGACAGTTCCTTCCTATGCTTTCCTGTAGCTTAACCAGTAGAGCATTGGTGTTTACAACGCCAAGGTCATGGGTTCGATCCCAGGGAAAACAAGAACTGATTACAATGTCAATGTGTTTCTTGAATGCAATGTTGCTTTGTATAAAAGTGTCTGCCAAATGCATACAATGTAAATACACAATAATCGGAAAATAATACACAAAATAATTTTTTTTTATGTATTCATCTTTATCATCATCTTCCAATTTGTTTCAATTGTATACATTTTAAATAACTGAATATTGTCCACAGCTTGCTATTTTAACCATGATCATGCCTTTTAATGTTTCACAATTAACAGATTTATGTTGATCCTGTGCAATCTGAATAAAGTATTATTATTATTCATAAATGCATTTTGAAAATATTATGCAAATAGTTAATAATATACTATGCTATGATTTCTTTTTCTTTTTTTTATCTTACCCTTTTTTTACGGACGACTGACAAATATGAATCACATTAAGTTTATTAGAATACTTCTGTTTAAACTGTTATGGAAATTTCTATGCAATTCAAATACATAAATCTTACTTTTAGGTCTTTTTTGAGTGTGAATTCCAGGTTCAAACCCCACAAGTCATTATATGTGTAAGAAGCATGCTATAAGTTTTATTGGAATCCGTTCTAATTTCTGTTAATGCAGTTTTTGAATTATTAAACATAACAGGTTCACAACATGCAGACTGTTGGACCCGGTTAACAGACCGCATAAGATAAGATAAGAGAAGACATTGGGCTGTTTAAAGGAAACCCTTGTGGCTTTCTTTTTTTCTGGAAAGCACCAAGTTAAGTGTTTTGAAGAACATTCACTTTAATTCAGCATAGCTGTAATCTAAAGGAGGTGGTTTCATTGTGAATGGGGAGTATTCATGGTTGCAGTACCCAGCTGTCATTTCCTGATTCCTGTCTTATCTGAAGGCTGTAGACTCTTTATTTGCATTGTGTGTTGGCCGCCTGCTGTCATCTTTTGATTCAGAAGCATGTGATGTTGAGTGAGAAGGCCATAGCTAATGTTTAACCTACATGCAACTCGCTTCAGGGGATTTTCCCTCAAACAAAGCATTCAATAATCGAAAGGGTTGAGTGAGATTTCAGACTACACGCAAGCTTCATGACAGGAAATTACGATCACGTTCAATAACAGCTCTAAGCATTTGTCACAGAAAGGACACTTTTTAACTAATGACTTGACGTTATGATATAAAAGCATATTTTATCTTTTGAAAGCAAAATATGTCTCAGTGAAAACAAGAACCATGTGCTAGGATTTGGATGGATCTGCTTAATGCCGTGTGACTCTGTGAAGGGGTTGTACTACACATTTATCCACCACATTGGTTTTCGGCTGAATAATCTGTGATGTATTTTTTATGTTATCAGAAGGTGTAAAGAGTAGCTGAAAACCATATTTGAGTAGAAGTACAGACATCTTACAACGAAAATTACTCCATTACTACCAATTTCAATACGACTTGAGTAAAAGTCTTAGACTACTTGATTTTAACTGTAATGAAGTATTTTTACTATATTTTGAATTTAGGCTCAGAGATGCTCTAGTCCTCAACACCTAAGAAAAACAAGGAACAGTTGATTTGTGAAGAGAGGAATCACGTTTATTTTCTAAAATCTAAATAAAACTGAACACCTGAATATTGGAATAAATCAAGGTCAACACAACAGTCTCTTAAACTCAAGTCTCAGATACGCTCAAAAAGGCGATAAGTAAACCAATATCCTATAGAAAGGACTCTTCAATATAACGGATAAATAAAATAGTGTTAAGTCAAATGAAATAGTCAAAGACTTGCACTGGACGTGCCGGCCTCATCTCATGTGAAACAACTACTACTAAAAAGTTGCACTAATATCTTCTCAGTAAAACTAAGTACATTTACTCAAATACTTGACCACTACCATTTTAATTTTTAACTTGTTTTAATTACTTTTCATTATATTTTACTTTTATTATTCAGCATCTACTTAATATGCACTCACCTAAAGGAGTATTAAGAACAGCATACTAATACTGTGTTTGACCCCCTTTCACCTTCAGAACTGCCTTAATTCTACGTGGCATTGATTCAACAAGGTGCTGAAAGCATTCTTTAGAAATGTTGGCCCATATTGATAGGATAGCATCTTGATGGAGATTTGTGGGATGCACATCCAGGGTACGAAGCTCCCGTTCCACCACATCCCAAAGATGCTCTATTGGGTTGAGATCTGGGGGGCTTTTAATACAGTGAACTCATGTTCAACAAACCAGTTTTAAATGATTTGAGCTTTGTGCCATGGTGCATTATCCTGCTAGAAGTGGTGGTCATGAAGGGATGGACATGGTCAGAAACAATGCTCAGGTAGGCCGTGGCATTTAAACGATGCCCAATTGGTACTAAGGGGCCTAAAGTTTGCCAAGAAAACATCGCCCACACCATTACACCACCACCAGCCTGCACAGTGGTAATAAGTAGGGACCAACCAAATTCACGGGTAAAAATTCGCAATTTCACGGAAGGTTTTTAAAAAAACATTCGATTTCACGGAGAATTCACGGGTACAATTTTTAGGCACCAATCACAGCAATCAGTCCATCTGCTGTCACACCCGCTGTTTTGTATTCTAAAATAACACTTTTCGACTGTTCACCTGTATTAAAAAACAAAAAGGAAACAAAATACGACTACAACGCACATAGCCACACACTCCGCAATGCCACGTGACATTAATGAAATAGTTTAGTTCAGTTTTTCGTGGCCAAAACTTGGCCGACCAACGTGGTTGCTGACATATTCTGTCGTTGCGGTGCATTGACGTTTGTGTAATGGCTGACGCTTCTCTCCGCGTCAACGCTGCTCGCTGGTACAGAAAGGTAGCGTAATGCTAGACGGCTCAGCAGAGGAAACCGACTGCTGTGCGAACGCCAGAATGCTGTTATACCCGTATCCGGCGGAACTTCTTTTGCTGCTGTTTTGTAGGCTGCAAACTCGGCTAAGACGCTACGATCATCTGCTCCTGGTATACTCTTTATCAATAAAAATATTTATCTTCAATAAAAATTTCACTATTTCACGCTTGTTGGGTGTTTTCACGGAAAGTGGCCGATTTTACGGAAAATGTCACGGCCGTGAAATCGTGAATTTGGTTGGTCCCTAGTAATAAGGCATGATTGATCCATGTTCTCATTCTGTTTACACCAAATTCTGACTCTACCATCTGAATGTCTCAACAGAATCGAGACTCATCAGACCAGGCAAAATTTTTCCAGTCTCCAACTGTCCAATTTTGGAGAGTTTGTGCAAAATGTAGCATCTTTTTCCTATTTGTAGTGGAGATGAGTGGTACCCGGTGGGGTCTTCTGCTGTTGTAGCCCATCCGCCTGAAGGTTGTGTGTGTTGTGGCTTCACAAATGCTTTGCTGCAAACCTCGGTTGTAACAACCTCGGTTGTTATTTCAGTCAAAGTTACTCTTCTATCAGCTTGAATCAGTCGGCCCATTCTCCTCTGACCTCTAGCATCAACAAGGCATTTTCTCCCACAGGACTGCCGCATACTGGATGTTTTATAAATTTATATTTAGAATTTATACCATTTATACCAAGAATTTATACCATTCTTTATAAACCCTAGAAATGGTTGTGCGTGAAAATCCCAGTAACTGAGCAGATTGTGAAATACTCAGACTGGCCCGTCTGGCTCCAACAACCATGCCACGCTCAAAATTGCTTAAATCACCTTTCCCATTCTGACATTCAGTTTGGAGTTCAGGAGATTGTCTTGACCAGGACCAACCCCTAAATGCATTGAAGCAACTGCCATGTGATTGGTTGATTAGATAATTGCATTAATGAGAAATTGAACAGGTGTTCCTAATAATCCTTTAGGTGAGTGTATATTTCTTAATAAATTCACTTGTACTACACAGACTACTTTATTTCTTTTAATAAAGTAGTATTCATTTTGGCATCCTCTAATTTATTAGCTATTTTTTTGGTTATTGGCCTTAACAAGAAATTAATTATCATCCTATCACTATAGCAACACCCTAAACATTATGATCATAAAGGATGAACCTTCAGTTGGGAAATGGTACTCCAAAATGAGTGTCTGAGATGTGTTCCACACGTCAGCCGTAGTTTGGCCCAGATTCATTCATGACGAACAACAAATAAAGATCATTGATACCTGCTGATATTGCAGTAAATTCCTTGCATGCAGGCACAGAACACACATGCTAGTTTGCAGTCGGCTGGAGTCTGTACTGTGTGTTCAAGCGCATCTTTTTTGTTCCAGATGTTCAACAGTGTTATGGCTAGTTCTTTGAAGTTGGCTTGGTGTCTTAAGATCACATCCTAATGGATTAAAAAGAAAAAGAGGAGTAAAATCTTCAGCTAATTTGTGTGTGTGAGAGTGCAGCATAATGCAGCACCAGACATTACACAGCCTGTCTCAGTCAACCACTGCATTTCTGATTTGTTGCCTTCAATTTCCTCTGTTCTTCCTTTTCCATTCTAAACACCATAGTCCTAAAGTCAGGTAAGAGGGCATGATGCTTCCAACCCTTTCTACCCCTTATCCCGAGTCATTTGAAACCATTGTTGTGTACTGTGGACTTTTGTACATTGTGTATTTGTCATCAAATGAAAAACATTCTTGTTGTCCGTGGACTATGCTTTCAATTGGTTTTCATGGTTTTCAATTTTCGATTTATGTTGAAAGTTTGGTGTGTGAACCTGATTTGTCAAGTTTTTTTTTTTCAGGTTTGACTGTTGTAACATTTCAGTTTTTGTCCCTTTGAGTCCATATACTGTACCAATACTTTCTTAATGTAGCTTCCAGGGATGCATTTCATCCATTTAAATCAGCAACTCACGTGTTCAAACTAATTCTCCTCTGGTAGACGGGCAGAGCCAAGTTTGACTGTAAACAGAGAACCAAATATGAGAACCCGCCATGTCATATTGATTTCTGATTGGGCACAGCATGTGCATGTACGTTAGCTCAGTCTGCTTTAATGCACCTGGCCTTACTGTAAATAGAAATGAAGGCTAAAGTCAAGAAAGGTACAATAACCAACTTCCAGATCTGTTTTAGCTCTAGTAGTTTTTTGTAATTGTCCATTTTCTAGCTCTGCCTTTTGATTTACTCTTACTCTCAAACAATTGTACATTGTTTTTTTTGGTTTACAATTTTAAATCCCATATGCATTGTAAGTTTCTATGAACATGAGTGTTATTTTTTTTGTAAAATGCACTCAATGAGCAGTAAAAAGTTATTGGATATTATTCTTATATCTGCCATACTTAAAAAAATATTTTTTTTTAGTTATTGACAGATTTTATAACATATTTAATTGTGCTTATTTGCCTTTATTTTTACATTGAGATTACTTTTGCCATCATATAATTCTTAAAGTTGATATTTTATTATTTTAATGAAATTGATTAATAACACTTTTAAATGTAATTTGTTACAAAAAAAAGAATATCCATTTATATGTAGATACCTAAAATCCCTTGAAATATGTAGAAAAAAAAATTGGTAACACTTTAGGGTCAAATTCTCACAATTAACTTGTTTTTTATTAGCATGTATATTACTAAGATATTGTCTGTTTATCAGAACTTACAAAGCACATATTAATACCATATTCTGCATGACCATATTCTACATTCCTTAATCCTACCCAATACCTAAACTTAACAAATACCCTACTAACTATTAATAAACAGTAATTAGGAGTGTGTTAAGTCATAGGTAATAGTTAGTTAATTGTGAGTATTGGACTCTTTTTTTTCTATACAAAGTAGTAAATAATTTTAATACCAACCATATAAATAATCAGGCATAACATTATCAACTTATTAAAATGATGAATTTATTTGATTGACTGGAAATTTAAACATATGTGCATTCTTAGTATTTAGCCCACAGTGAAACAAATCAGTGCATGAATTTAATTTAATTGACTTTGAAGCAAATGTATGAGGGCAGTTTGATTCATGGTGTCAACTTTTCAAGATGTATATGTAAAGCTTTTTAAAGGAAAAAATACTATTTTCAAGCTCTCAAGTTCTTTGATAATAACATTTTCCAATAACATGTTCTTGGTTAATTTCTGTAAAATTCCGTTTTAAACTATCCAAACATGCAGATCCTTCTTAGAAAATAGCAAAGGTTGGTCTGATACCGTGTTCAGTAACTACAGCCGTGGAAGTAATATTTTAAATATTCAATTTGCTTGACCTTTTAACAACTGTCTCATTCATTAAGTGATTTTTCTCTAGACATCTTTTCTCCAGTGTTCTCTCAATGTCTAAACCGTCACACCAGTACAAATGTCCCTCTTCCTTGTTTTGGCTATTGTGCATCAGTTTCCCTGGAAGTTGCATGCAATAATGAGTGTTTTTGTTTTGTGTTTGTGTGTGTGTGTTTTTGTGTGTGTGTATTTCACTGTCACTCCCCCGCACTGTGTGGTGTTAATGTAAATGCCAACAGCCTGCGCTCCTTCAGTTCGGATAGGTCCAACACACTCAACCGCAGCTCCTTTGCCCGTGACAGCATGATGATCGAAGAGATCCTGGCCCCAACCAAGGACACGGTACGCCCTGTTTCTCCTTGAGTTCTCAAATTCTGTGTTGCTCTTTTCCTGTAAGTTAAGTTGAATTTTTTGTCTTTATGTCATGTGGAAGTTCATAATTTGTCAATTTGTTTATTGAAACTTGTATGTCATTTAAGTATTAGTATTTAAATACATTTCTAATTACACATTTGTAATGATGAAGTTGCGATTTAACACATTTGAAATAGAATAACTTTAAATGTAATGTCAAATGAGACTTTATTTTAAGGAATTAATCAGGTGATTAATTTTCCCTTGAAAAAGTAAGGAGTTACTATTAATTTGTTCTGTAATTTTATTACATAAAGTTAGTAATTTACTTTTTACTTGTTTTATTACAGTTACTTGTACATTTAATACTGCATAGACTATAAAACAATGCTATATAAATCAATAGTTTAATGTCTAATGTGTGTACACGTCTCCTTATTGTTATCTTCTCCATTTAAATAAGTTCAAGGGTAATTTGTGGAATTATATGTATTTATCATTTGAATGAGTTATTCAAGATGGTTGAGGTTGTAATAAGTAATGCAAAACTTTCTAGAGAGAGTAATTAGTACAGTAATTTAATTACTCTGTAGTAATTAATAGTAATAATAATTAATAGCTTTAGAGTAACTATATATTAGAGTAACTAGAGTGACAAAACAGTTATAGTTATAATCAAGTACGGTACTTTAAAAGTACACTTATTTTGACTTACATTCAAAATCACATGTAAAGCATGACAAAAGATTAAAACATAATCATTTAAAATGTTAAATGTTCTTTAAAGTAAAACTTTAATTTGACATATTACATGCACTTTTAAAAGTGATCTTAAAGGTATAGTTACTCATTAATTACTCACCCTCATGTCGTTCCAAACCTGTAGTCCAAATTTTCTTTATGATAACTGGATTGAATTTAGGCTTTTATAAAAATATTCTTTTCAAATTTGAAGTGCACATTTAATAAAATTATGTACACTCAACCTTAACTTACATTAACCCATGTTATATTTGGAGAGATTAGCATTCTAACAATGTAAGTCTAACAAGACAATAGGAGATTTTATTAAGTTTTTTAAACCAAATGCACATAGCACATCAAATATACACAAGAATGCAAATATAGGATTGAGAGGTGGACCAAAAAATAAAGATTTTCTTGCAGAGACTTCCACTTTATAACCAGAGAAACTATCTTCAAGTAATTTTGTCTTTCCCTGCTGATCAGTGCATTTGGAGTGATTCAGAATCTGTTTCTTCTCTTCAAATGCTTCAGGGCGTCTTTAGAGACATACCCACTCTTGTTGACTCTCATTATAAGGTATAAAATGCACTGAGGAATTCTGCATTGTTTCTGATTCCACAAACAAATGCAGGCAAACATGAGTTTTGCTCCGCAAGATGCATTTGCTGTTGTTCTTTTATGTTTTACTCTCCAGGCCAGATTTTTCCTGGGTTCTCATCCATTTCTGTTTTGGTTATTAAATTATTCTGTCTCGGGTATTTTATAGCTTAGCTTTTCGCATTGTTTTGGCTGTTTTGGTCTTGCGTCAGGGATTTTCTTCCATTATCTTCCACCTCTTATAAATAATTCTCCTGCATGTTGTTTTGTTGATTGTCAATGTCATCAAGCACAAGATGATAATTGTGCAGTTGAGTTGTTAAAAGCTTAGAGCAGAGCCCCATAGTATTGTGAAAGCCATGGTTCACCACAGAACCGCATGTGAATGGAAATATGAGTAGTTCGTTCAGTTCTGAACAAGCTTGTTTTGGGTTTCAGCACCTGGCTTTAGCAAAAGACTACAACACAGAATCAATGAGACGTTATAGCTGGACACCGGACACTCTGGACAACGTGAACCTGGTCTCCAGCCCCGTCCATTCAGGGTAAGGCCATTACTTTTCTTACACTTAGGGTTAGTGCTTTGAAAAAAACATTATCGCTAAGTATTAAACTTGCGTGTGAATGACACCTTAATATGAGAATAAAGAACTTTACTTTCATGTTACTTTCATGATGGATGGTGAAACCAAAACATTTCTACATGTATTCTCAGAAGAAAAAGTTACAAAAGCTGTCACTGGGACGGTAACCTTTCAAAAGTTACACTTTTGAACATTATTTATGCCTATAGCTGAAAGTATAGTTCGACTGTCTGCGTTCTAAAAAGATTTGTGCGTGATGTCATTTTCCTAATCAGAAAGGTCCATTGACGTCCATGTGCAGTTCACTTTTTTTATGCCCTTCCCTCGCTAACTTCCTTCCTTTTCATTCCCTCGGATGTACGCCGTTGCTTGCGTTACACAAGTGCCCACTACTGGCAGAACCTTTGCAGTGGGTTTAAATGGAACGCCCTTATCCCTTTATCACTTTTAAGTGCAAGCGTTGCGAGTTAGTATTGTGATGTCGTGTTCCATCATGCTCTGTTAATGAATGTTGAGACAGAAGAGTCCACTAGGTAGCAATAAGTACAGTTGTGATGTACTCTGCGGAAAGAGTGATACAAAGCAGCATGTTCTTCTCCATAATTTTTGTTTTGTCGTAATTGGCGAATCCACTACTTTTCTTCTTGGGCGAATATCTTGTAAATGACACAACACAGTGCTACCCTCCGATGTCTGGTAGAGTATAAAAAAGCAAATGTACTGTGCATGTGTCGAACTCTTTCAGTACACTTTGAAGTCTGTGCGAACACGACTGCACTCGAGACCGAGGAAGGATATGTTCATAAAGGAAGGATACCCTGACCTTGTTCATATTTTTACTTGCCCCAGTGACAGCTTTTGTGTGCAGTTAGAATGAGGGACCAGAATATGAAATAAAATTGGACCAGTAAGCAACCACCAAGCACACTTTAGCAACTATCCATACTACCTGATGTTGATATTTAATTGGGCAAAAACCACTCAAATGATCTCATTATTGTTTATTCTTAAATGACCTGAAATACCTTCCTAATCTTCCATGTACAGTGGGGTTCACTTATCTCAACCTCGGTTAACTCGCCAATCCTATTATGTCGACGTTTTTGAAGTGGAACCGCCAAACTCCCTATTTCTCTTAGCATTTTCTTATCGGTTATGTCGATTCTTTTATGTCGCTGAACCCTGATATCTCGAGCACAAAAGAGGGACAGATTCGCCATTTCACATGATTATCTCGTGACTAATGATCGTACCTAGTTCACTGCGCATGCACTGAGTTCGCGTTGCACGTAGGTTGCGGTCCGTACGGTGACGCTTCACTCACCGCGCTGCGCAGCCACAGAAGAACTCGCGGAATTGGCGGAAAAATCAAGCCTTGTAGATGCTATCTTGGAAGAGGAGGCGCAGGAGTTAGCATCACTGATCAGGAATTCTCAGATTATATTGACATCGACAAAGACGTTGTTACTGATTACTGATCTGTTTTCAAGCAGACCGTTAAAAGCAAACCGCAACAAAGCATTTTAGAGTTTGTAAAGAAACCATAGTAACCGCATGTGCAATACTTTCAGAACTGTGTCCGAGCGAAATGACTGTGTTATGAGCAAATGTGTTTATGTGTGTTGTGACTGTTTACGCTGTTAGCGATCATTGTATTTGCAATGTTGGAGAATATAATTAAAGGTTTGTATTGAGAATGGAAGGTCTTTTTTATTGTATACTGGTAAATCTCTGCTGTTAGTTGGTGCACATATGCCTTTTGTTGTTCGCAAACATATACAGTGTATGTACATTTTTATAGCATGTCGATCACTTCATCAAATAAATCGCCAGATTGGCTGTTGGTTATCTCAATCATCGGTTATCTCAACGCTTTTTTGCAATCCCCGAGGCCGTCGAGATAACCGGATTCCACTGTATTATACAATAACTGAGACCTCAATAAAGGAATGTTTTTGTGTTTGTGCTTATATTGAAGCTGTTATGATTTTTTTTTTTTTGCCCTGGTCCATGTTTCCACTTATTTCTTTGCAGCGTTTCTCCCTCACTCTTTCACTACGACAACAGGTGACAGTTGATCATGTGATCACAGTTTGTCCTCCCTATATTTGTCATTGCTGTTCTCTAATCAACTTCTTAGTTCTAAAAATATAATTGATTATGTTTTTTGAGATTTGGATGAACAATGACCAGGACATGTTCTTGACAGGTTTTGTCGGATACATCCAGCCTATCTCTTACTCAGCCCAGGCTGATATCAGTATTTCACTATTTGATCTAAGCCAAATAATCCTTAAGACTTATTGTAACATGTGCACTTGTAATTCGTTTTTATTGTAATCCATACTATGATAGAAAAAAATATTCAGTGTTATTTTTTGTGATTTCAGTATAGCAATAATGATTAGTAATACAACACAACTGGCTGAAGACCGATCTTAATAGGTTTAGATCTTAACAGTTTGGATCTTTAAAAGTAAATTAATTGTAACTGTTTTCGTTAATACAATGTCCTACCAACATTTTCCACCTCACTAACTTCTCACCAGGTGCATGGAATGATCCCATATCACTTCCTCGTCTCCGTTTTCTCAATGAAATTTGTTTGTGAGTGTGTTTTTATCACAGCATGGGACAACTCAGCTCTGCAGAGTCTCTTTATCTTTTCTTATTGGGTTGTTTTCCTCCTGCAGGTTTTTGGTGAGCTTCATGGTGGATGCCCGTGGCGGTTCCATGCGAGGAAGTCGCCACAATGGCATGCGCATCATCATCCCGCCCCGCAAGTGCACGGCGCCAACACGTATCACGTGCCGTCTTGTCAAAAGACATAAGCTGGCATCCCTGCCACCCATGGTGGAGGGTGAAGGGCTGGCGAGCAGGCTGGTGGAGGTGGGCCCAGCGGGGGCTCAGTTTCTGGGGTAGGTTTCACCTTCCTGCTCATATTACTCCAACTTTTCCTTACCATTTCCATGAAAACCATCTTCTGTGTTTGGTAGTGTGTGTCGGTGAAGTGTTTCAGCAGTGACACAGAGTGGCTTTGCCCACCATTGTTCTCATGCCAAAGCCCTGGTACCTTGACTTTACCCCTTCCTTTATTCTGTTTCCTACAATGACATCCTGCAGGTCGTCAAATTTCCCTAGTAAATATCTTGAGGACTGCTGAAAGAGCTCCACCATTTTAGTAATACGTGTTTTAAAATGACACAGAATGGCTCTGTTCCAGAACCCGGTGAGCTGCCTACACTTTAGGGCAAGACACCACTGATGAATAAAGTAACATTTGTTAATAATAGATAAGTACGCCATACTTCCTACTGATTTATCACAGTGCAACAATGTTAAAACAACTGTTTTACATTACAAGGTTTCTGAAATAATAATTTTAAATATGCACATTTAAATCCTATTAAATATGCACTAATTTGGATTAATTTACAGAAAACTGAACATGAGGAAAGGAAAATTCAAAACTCCTCTTTCAACTATTTTGAATATCTCGTTTTCTCACTCCATAAATCAGAAAATTCTTTCAACAGCCAGAAAAAATTTAATCGTATGTTTATAAATAAGAAATAATAAAATATATATCAAGTGAGTGATTTATGTACAAAGCCCTCTGTAAAAAATCTTCAGAGTATAGATAACTCTATTAAAGTGTTACTACAGTGGAGATTCAGACTCAGTGCATGAGAAAAAATAACTTTGAGAAAGGTCCTTTAAAGATATGTATTGTAATTAAAATCTACAGATGCAAATAAAGTGAATAAATGTGTATTTTTCGATGTTTTATTTCCACTGGTCTGAAAGAAGACGTCATATTTACATGAGAAACACAGGAAGTGCAGGTAATACACTTCAGGTAATAGTTTCAGAAATTGTTCTAGAAAAAGTATGGCTAGAACAGGGAGAGATAAAAGAGAGCAAAAGGGGAGTGAAAGGGGCTGTTGACCTGTAAGAGCAGGTTGAGGTAGGAGGTGCAGTGCTCATGCCTGATCTATATGCATGCATTAAAGGTGTAAAAGCATGGTGTTTGAAAATAAATGTGTGTAGGCAGTGTGTGTTCCCAATCACCCTATAATGGTAAAAATCCACCCACTCCATTCTTTAATCGGCATAAATCATAAGCAGTGACTCAGAATAAGCTGTTTGCAAATTTCAGCATATGTAACGTCACATTTCACAGAATATGGAGACTGGTCATACAAACTGGTCACATACCCCAAGACTGCTTATTGACTCTGTCTTATTAGCATAGACTTATTAGCTTATTATTCCATTTATGTGGAAAAAGGCTTGAAAGAGAACTTGGCTTAATATTCACGGGTCTGACATACATCTTTCTATGCATTAAAAAAAAACATATCTGAAGTTTAGACTATAAAACACAAGCAGATAATAAACTTTGATGACGATGAACTACAATGTCACATGAACATGACCATGATAGACCAAATTTTTTTGTTGCTTTTGGCAGCGTATACGGGGCACGAGCTGTACAGGCTCCGCCTCTTCTGGAAAGCTCATTTACATTTAAAGATGCACAAAAACAACATGTTTTGCCTGTAGTGTCTTACCTTAAGGTGTCATAGGCATGTTTTTATTAACCAAAATATATGTTCTTCTTCTTCATGAATAAAGCAGCCCCATAAAAAACCGAGTCATGGCTAGAGGAAATGTATTTAGTATTGAAAGAATCAATAAAAAGTCTAATCTAATTAAAATGTACTATTTTACCCCATACTTCTGTTTTTGTGTGTTTTTGTTTATTGGAGTACCACACAGTTACCTCTGCAGTACGCTAACGGCTAACTGCTAAAAACTCTGATTAGTCAAGTCATGTGTGCTGCTGTTTGCTGTGAGTCGATGCCTATGAGTGTTCCAAATAACGCATTTATTTCATTTTGGATGCATAGTAGATGTAAGAAAGCTCACTAGGTTTTGGAACAAGCCGCTGTACTTGGAACAGAGTGAGTAATGGCTCGCTAAGACATTACAACACTAGGGCTAGCTTCCCTTCCTGCAGGAATGACAAGTTGTTCCTCCTTTTTGTTCCTCTAAATGCTGCATGGATATAATTCAGTAAACTCCATCTTCCTCGAAACCTCCCCCCTCTTAGCGAGGGTGAGAGCTACATTAGCCGAATCCTGCAGCTCGGGCCACGAGGAACAAAATTTTCTGGGTAGGAGTTTGTGCTTAGTGAAGTCACAGCACTTCATGTTGATTTCAACTACTACTTTTACTGACACCATAGCTGATGTTTCTATTGTTTCCTCCTTTATGTTCATCCACACCTTTTCCTTTTAGCTTTCAGTGAATGTACACATCGCTGAAAGTGACTCATACTGGCTGTTTGGGCTGGTTATGCAGTGCTTGGTGAGCATGAGTGTCTGCAGTCATGGCTGCTGCCTTAGCCCTGTGTTATTACGCGCTAAGAGAGAGTTTCATTTGACCTTTTAGTTTTTAGAGAAGGTATCACTGTTTTTTAAGGGCGTACACCGTTTAAGTGTCTATTTCGCCCAGTTTAACTCACAGTTCTAGTGGGTCTGAGTCTGGGGCCTTCAGGCATGAAATTTCCCATGGTACCTTCTCTGTCTGTTTCTTCCACGACTCCATGTTTGTCTGATGTTACTGTTTTCACCCATTGTGTAACATTAGCTATTTCATTTACCATGTACTGGCCAGAACAGTAATTTGTAAACAGTAGTTTTATTGACATATTCTTTATTTATAAGTTCCTCAGATTGCAAGAAGTGCCTATCTTGAAACAAGCAAAACTCACACTTAGATACGAAATATAGGAAGAGTTGCTATTTTTGCCAACGGGATATGCAAAAATAACTAGCATAAATATATAGCTACATAATACTAATTGATCTTAAATCGAAACAGAATTGTTTGAAAAGTAACTGAATATTCAACAATTATAGTGAAGACTGCAATTAAAAGAAATCTCTGCTTGTTTTATTTATTTCAATCTTCATAACATAAAATAACATACCCTTAAAATGAGAACTTGAATTTACTTATTTGACATGAGTGCATTCAGGTATACATTCTGTTAAATTATGTGTTTGCTAGGAATTTAAACCCTTGACCTCATTACTCATTACTCGGCCACCATGTTCTACAATTTGAGCTACAAGAATCCTTCCAAAGAAATAAGGTCATATTACTAGATTTAATGTTTAAAATAAGATCACAAACGTTATTGTTTTAACGAAGATTGCTTAATATTTGATCATTTTGTAAGTATTTCTGGTCTCTGATTTCTATTCAGTTTTGACCCATTGGCAATTGTTTTGGTTTATTTTTAGTGATTTTTTTTTTGTTGTTGCTCTGTTTAGATAGATAGATAGATAGATAGATAGATAGATAGATAGATAGATAGATAGATAGATAGATAGATAGATAGATAGATAGATAGATAGATAGATAGATAGATAGATAGATAGAATTTTATTGTCCCTTAACGGGAAATTTGTTTTCACAGACGTGTCGTCGCAGCAGAGCATGGTGTTTAGGTGTTTTGCTTGTTTCAAAAGGGCTAATA
Source organism: Rhodeus uyekii (assembly GCA_037043235.1). Taxonomy (NCBI): domain Eukaryota; kingdom Metazoa; phylum Chordata; class Actinopteri; order Cypriniformes; family Acheilognathidae; genus Rhodeus; species Rhodeus uyekii. The sequence goes on from JAWRVZ010000160.1 coordinate 1,464,685, forward strand.
TTGTAATAAAATTTAACCTATTTCTACAAATTTTCTTTATCAAACTTTGATAAATCAAACCAAGAACATCTGTTTTGATGTTACCTCACCATAACTGTCACAGTATATTCAGGATGAAGATTTCTAAAAATATTTTTCAATTCACTGTCGAAAACGAAAGGAACCGATTAAAGATTTTGGATTTTGTGCAGTGCATCTTTACTTTCCATCTAACTTGGTGTTTGGAAGATTTAATTTCAAAGCATGAAGCAGTGACGCTTGGTAAAAAATCAAAAACATTTAGCTAAATTAAAACATTGATAAAATCATCTCTGCATCTTCCCCCTTGGGGTCATAATGGAAACCAGTGGTCTTTAATATTAGATGTATTTGCCAAGTGCCTCTCTTTTCCACTAATGTCCCATGAATGTACATCATTGCCATGTACTAAATTCATCATCAGCATTTGTGTCTCTTGCACTCTCTCGTGTTTATTTGCTTGAGAAGTTCTACTGATAAAGGCCTACAATGTGTTTTCACAGCCCTGTGATTGTGGAGATCCCTCATTTTGGGTCCATGAGAGGGAACGAGCGAGAGCTCATTATGCTCAGAAGTGAAAACGGTGAGACCTGGAAGGAGCATCATTATGACTGCAAAACTGAAGACCTCAATGAGCTCCTCAATGGCATGGATGAAGGTAAATTGATTATTATTAAAAACCTCATTGTTAATGATCTTGCCAGTCCACATGACGAGAAAGCCTTGAGTAAGTGTTAGCTTGGATCTCGACTGGTGTAATATTTTGACACAGTATTGATGGCACTATCTAAAAAGTAGGGTGGCCAATGGCTGATATAATGCAATATATCTCAAAATACCACAATTTAGTCATTGCATATAAGGTACACAAACATGATGATACTGGTGTATTCCATAGAGTTGGAGAGCTCAGCTGATTTGGAGAAGAAGCGCATCTGCCGGATCATCACAAAGGACTTCCCACAATACTTTGCGGTTGTATCACGAATCAAACAGGAGAGTAATCAGATGGGTCCAGAGGGAGGTGTCCTGTCCAGCATGACAGTACCTCAGGTCCAAGCCTCCTTTCCTGAGGGTGCGCTCACTAAGAAGATCAGAGTTGGACTGCAGGTAGATCACGATCCAAATGAGTCCATCTTTCCATTTTTTGTGTGTAATTATTTCATAATATTAAAATATGTTGTTGTCATCATGGAAGACGCAACACAGACGTAAGTGCAAACAGGTTTTATTGAGGCAGGACACAGTGGACGGGTGCGAATGAGTGAAGGCAGGAACAATGGATGAAAACAGGCTTAACAGAGAACTGTGTGTGGAGATGGATGAATGGCGAGATCTCGGAAGTAGTGAGTGCTGAGGAATTCCCGGAAGGAGTCTTGGGAATAGCGTAGTAGCTCAGATAGAGTCCAGGTAACATTGATGAGACCAGACAATGAGTGCTGGTTAAGTAATGCGTGCGTGATTGACTGCAGGTGCTCAGTATTCAGGTGAGGTGGAACAAGTGGGCGGAGTGAGTGAGTCTGGTGTGTGAGTCCGTTACAATTCTTCTATCTCAGCTTCTATTTAGAGACTATGCACTCTTTAAAATAAAGGTTCTTTACTTGCATTTACTTTACTTGCATTTACTTCCGGAAGAACCTTTTCATAGCTGCTTTTCATACCTTTTCAAAGTAATGGTGGAAGTACCCACTTTTTTGCTTGATCGTACCATAGGAACTGGGAATGAATTTAGTTCTAGGAACGTCTTTTGAGGGAAGTAAATTAGCTCCTACGTTAGAGTATGGTCTAACCCAGCACAATAGGAACTACCTGGGACATAAGAGTATGTTGATTGGTTGAACGCATTCTGTATAAAACAGCACCTGCAATTTTTAAAAACCTGTGTAATCTCCCACAGTTTACTCCACAAACAAACTCCAGCGATTGATGGACAGATGCTGAAATCCAGGTGCTGCTTAACCTTACGCCACAAAGGAAATCCAACACGACTCTGAAAGGACCAAGCAAAACATGAATATTGTCTATTTGCCCTTTCTTTTTGCTTTTTCAATCGCTTAACTTATATGTCTGTATTCCATCTAAGTTTTCATGAATCCCATAAAACACAACAAAAACCCATCTCTGATCACAGCATCCTCCATTCTCCAGTTGCTGAATACCGTACTTAAATGGCGTTGCTGTTGGCTGGCTCACTTCTTTTCAGAGTTCCTACTGGCGGTGCGAATGCAATCTGGGGGAACATTTAGAGCTTGGGAAACAGCCCTGGTGGCTAGTTCCTATAACTATCTGTTGCGAAAGCCCCTTATGGTACAATGTAGGATCCATTGGACCTTTCCACTCCACAAAAGACTCCATTTCAACAAAATGGTTGCAAAATTCTTTCGATTTTTTTTCTATTGTTCTTCAAATGTAAAAAAAACTTTCTGTTTATTTAAAGTCTTCCCTGAAAAGGTTCTTCTATGAGATTGTTGTAAAAACCATTTCACTTAAATGTTATTGCTTTCTCTTAAAAGGCCCAACCTGTTCCAGATGAAGCTGTGAAGAAGATCATAGGTAATCGTGCCACCTTCAGCCCGATAGTGACAGTGGAGCCTCGCAGAAGGAAGTTCCATAAGCCCATTACCATGACCATTCCTGTGCCTCCAGTCTCTGGAGAGGGTGTGGTGAATGGTTACAAAGGAGACACCACACCAAGCCTGCGCCTGCTCTGCAGTATAACTGGTAGGATTGACTTATAACCATCACTAACAAAGTTTATCAAGCTCCTATTTCACTTTTAGTTAGTTGTGTTTGCAATTTACATAAATAGGCTCCAGTGCTATTGTTTTCCTTTGTCTTGCGTCAATGAAACAATGGTTTCTGCTTGTGTTTGGACTTGAATCTCTGATAGTGTGTGATCCTCAGTTTTTTAGTGTATGATACCTAATCAGTTTTAATCTGTAACCATTTACAAAGTCAGCAAGTGTATGTTGAAATCTGTTCAGGTTTTAAAAGTCATCTAGTGTATTCCAGACTTAACTCGTAACTCCTCAATTATAGTATTCTTCTCATTGAGAGGCGCATTTTAGACAGGCAAGAAATCTTTTAATCCTTAAGAATCCGTTTAATAAAGCATCTCTTGACAGGTGGCACCTCGCCGGCTCAGTGGGAGGACATCACTGGCACTACACCTCTCACCTTTATCAATGACTCCGTGTCCTTCACCACAAATGTCTCTGCCAGGTACAAAAACATGGAGTTTCTCTCTCATAAAATCCTCTTGCCGGTTATGATCTATTGTTATTACCACTGATCTTATTCTAATGAACATGTAGGTGCATATCAAAATTGTGACTGTCAAATTTGTGTCCAGGTTTTGGCTTGCAGACTGTCATCAGATCCCAGAGACTGTAGGTTTGGCCACCCAGCTCTACAGAGAGCTTATCTGTGTGCCCTACATGGCCAAGTTTGTAGTGTTTGCTAAAATGAATGATGTTGTGGAGTCCAACCTTCGGTGTTTCTGTATGACGGACGATAAAGTGGACAAAACTCTGGAACAACAGGAGAACTTTGAGGAGGTGGCCAGAAGCAAAGACATTGAGGTACATTATCTGTTTTGTTGTTGTTGGTGTTGTTTTTCCTTTGTGTTGCTAGTGTCACAAGATTTTGATGTACTAAATGAACCTTCCATGCTAATAATTGATATTCATGATATTTATTTAACACTATGTAGTCTTTTTAAGAGTGTTGTCTCTTAACAGTTTAATAAAATGTTGTGGTTGCACTAACATGGCTGGTTATTTGAAAGGTTCTGGAAGGGAAACCCATCTACGTGGACTGCTATGGCAATTTGGCTCCTCTGACCAAAGCTGGACAGCAGCTGGCTTTTAACTTCTATGCTTTCAAAGAAAATAGACTCCCATTCTGTGTAAAGGTACATTTTCTCTCACGATTTCTATCTCCTCTTGGATCTTGACGAATCATGACAGTTAAGCACATTAGAAATGAATCTTGCCTGCCACATTTCTTATTATTAAAATCAGTATTAATTCTATTCAGTACATTTAAATTGTACTATGAAAGTAATTTATTAATTTTGAATAAATAAATAATATTGCTGTTTGGATTTAAATGGGCAAAGGCTTAAGAGTCTATGATTGGATCATTATTGCTGTGATTCTGTGTTTCTAGCATGTTATGTGTTTCACAACAGTTCTTCTTACCCTGATTGATGGAGCGTGTAGTCTTTCATTTATTAAACACGTAGGAAGACACATCATGGCCATATTTCAGGAGGACAGCTGTGAACGAATGGTTGGAAGGGAGCAAGAAGAATCAATTTCACACATGAATTAGCACCCCCAGACCTCAAATTCATTGATATGGGTCCATTCAATTGGATATGCTTTACTCTTGAATTGTCAATAAAAGATCTTGACTAAAAACCGATACCCCTTGATTGAAATAACATCACAAAATGTCTTACCTTCAAGATTTGTATCAATTTTTGGTCAAGATATATCTTGTAAAGTCTACTCCAGCACATCCCAAACACTTTCAATGATTTTAGTCTGAACTTCAGGTGCCAGTTCATGTGTGAACATGATTCTTCATGCTCCCTTGCAACCATTCTTTCACAATTTGAGCCAAACAAATCATTGTTGTCCTGGAATATGGCCATGATTTGTCTTCCTACATGGTTGTTTAAGAAATGAAAAGCTACACACTCCAATAATCAGGGTTAGAAGAACTGAGCCAAACATACAACATGCTATGAACATTATATATACAGTAATCCCTCGCCACTTCGCGGTTAAAATTTCGCGGCCTCAGTGCATCGCGGATTAAAAAAAAATATTCATAGAAAAATAGCACCATATCGGGAGCAATATTGTGGAAAGCAGCGTTGTTTTATCGTGATGCACGAGAGAAACGGTTTCCCAGGATGCCAGACAAAGAGAGAAAGTCTCTCAGAGGCTTTGTACACACCCACGGGCATTCTGACAAGATTGGTTCCCGACGCGAGATCGACGAATGAGAGCAAGAGTGGATGTATCCTGTGAGCTAATTCACAGATTTTCACCTATCGCGGGGGGTTCCGGTCCACATTAACCACGATAAACGAGGGATCATTGTATATGATTTTTTGTTAGACCCAGAAATATCATAAGGTAATGGGAAAAATCATGAAGTTGTTTGAGACTTTCCACTTTAGCTTGTTTTGTATTTCAGCTGCAAATTTCTATTTATTTTAATCAGATGAGCTACTCTGTCATCCTCTACATTAAAAATACAGTGATTTCTGGGCAAGTCAGACCTAAAGATTAGTATATTAGTATAACTTTTTTTTGTCTTCTGCAGGTCAGAGATAGCAGCCAAGAGCCATGCGGCCGCTTGTCCTTCCTCAGAGAGGCTAAAACCTCCAAGGGTCTAGCTCAGGCAGCTATCTGTAATTTAAACATCACACTGCCTGGGCTCAAGAAGGTAAGGCTGAACTATAATCATCTGCGTCATATCATGCCATCTTCATACTCAGGAAAGATAGAGCAGTACTCCTAGTTATTGAGGGTTAAACTTGGCTCAAACTGCCTGAGTGTGTCTTTTATCTGTTTCAAGCTTCTTTCAAGTTGTTGTTGTTGTGGCTGACCCAAATCACACTTCTGATTTGGATCCTGCTTTGGCTGAAGGTGCACAGGCTTTGGCTTATTTGAAGAGCTTCTGTGGTTGTGGCTCTGTGCTTTTTGTGTACTTGTTTTTTTACCCCTTTATGTTTCTTCACTGTGGCTTTGCTGTAACTTTTACTTGGTGTGCTCTCAATCGCCTTTTTTCACATCCTGATGTTTCTTTCCCCCCTGCTCTTCATTACGTTATACCCTCTGTTTCTGCAATGCATCTTGGGAACCAAAAGGATGTGGATTCAGATCCTGAGGAAGAGGTAATAGTGCTGTCCCCTCATTTCCATGTGGTGCGCTAGTTGCTTTAGCTCTGGGTTATTTGCTTGTTTAAGATGGCTTTACATGGGTACACGTACACTACACATACTGCATGCTGCTGCAACTTTCTGCAGGCTGGTCTTTACTCATCTATGCACCAAGAAGAGCACTGTTGCCTAGGCTGTCAAGACTTAACTTAATCAGATAATAGAGAAAACCTATGTTTATATTGTGCAACAAAGTGCTGGTCATCGTCGCCAATAATCTCATTGATCTAGTAGTCGATTGTAGTTATTATTTTTTTTTGTTTCATGGCCTTAAGAACTTATCAAAGAAAATCAATTGATTTTCTTTGAAGCTAATTTACTTTTTGGAAATTGGACAATAAAATAAAAGGAAAGAACAATAAAATAGTTAGCTGAACTTTAAACAGGGTTGAAAATGGGAGAACTGATAGGATTCTTGTTGTTGTTGTTACAGACTGAAAAGCCAGAACGACGTCATACCTTTGCATCTATAGCCTTACGTAAGCGCTACAGCTATCTGAACGAGCCTGGAACGAGTGAGTGTGATGTTTTCACTAATACTAATAACTTATTTTGAGATCCAAATTCTTGGGAGTGACTAAAGCTAACATGTGACTTTCTGTGACCATCTATATATTAACTGGAAAGAGCATAAATGTTTTATCTGCACATTTTTACCATACATGAACGTCCACATGCTTGTTTCTTGTTTGTTTGTTCAATTTGCATGTCAAACTTGGTATTTCAGTTGGTGTGCCGTGCTTGCCCTGTGCTTGTGAGATATTGTTTACTTTATTTGTTTATTTTTTACCCCCACTAGCAAGAATAAAATTTTAAAAACATTCATAACCTTTTACTTTGAGTGACTTATTAATGCAAATTGTATGCAGTATGGCATCAAAGTAAAAATGATTTCCTTTTTAATTCCTGTTTACAACCAGTCTTGCTCCTTTTGGCTTTGTGATTGTGCAGAATAATTTTATGCATTTTTGACGGAAATGCATGAAGACTCACAGGTAGAATCTCTTGGGTGCTTTCACAATTTGCACTGAATTGCCTGTCACTAAGGTTACTCAGATCTGCATGATGTGCGCATTATTATGAACTTTAAATTGTAGTCTTGTACTCATTGTTAGCCTGCATTTGCCATAATGTTTTGCAATAGCATAGGAACAAAGATGCTTTTTGTTTTGGATCTTTCTGTTTTTGTCAAAATACACAAATTGGGGAAGGATTTTTTTTATTTTTAAACCAAACAGATAAAAGGCACGATAGCAAATGAGGGCAGTCAGTAACAGGAGAATTTAGCACATCAAAAGTCAAAAGTGAAGTTGTTTTACTCTGGTCCTGTGCATTTGTCTTGGCATTTTACGTTTTGTAGTTTATCATTTATGTCATCCTTCTGTGTGTGTGCGCTTTGTTGGCTATCAGTTTTGTTTTGTAAACCCTTTGTGGGCCATGAACCTCTGTGGATCATCTTTATTTTGGCTACATCCTCACCTTCAGTTCCATTTCACGTCATGAAACTGCTGTTCTACCTCCTTATAAGACGATCGGCACTGACCAATTTTTTCTTTCTGGTCTCTCTGTTTTTCCACCATTTTTTGTTGATTTATGTTGGATTTTCATTTATCTGTTTAAAGAAACAGTTGAACGAAGTACAACAAGAACACTGCCTGCTGGTTACGCTCACAAACCTGTCTTTTCAACAAGATCTTACCAGGCATGGTCGACTGCTCCTATTACCGTCCCTGGGCAAACAAAATGTGGACTGGGTTCCCTCTCCAGTTCACCTTCCAACACGCCATCTGCTTCACCACTAAAGTCTGCGTGGTCCATTTCCTCTGCTTCTCCAATCAAGTCCACCCTAGGAATGTCAAATGCTTCCCCAGCAAAATCAGTTAATGATGTAGCATCACCCATTAGAACATACAGATGTATGTCATCTCCCGTAAAGACTGTGGTTCAACACCCCCAAAAAACAGTTCCAATTCCCTCCAATCACCTGTCTTCACCGGGTAAAACTGGCACAGATCCTGTGTCAATTAAGGGGCTTTCTGCTTCTTTGTCCTCAAGAGCTAACTTGATGTCTTCACCTGGATCCATGCTAGACAGAACTTTTACCACAGTGACCCAATCTGATTCTATAAAGTCGACCACAAATACATACACGTCTTTATGCTTTAAATCTACCCTGGCCCCCACAAGTATAGCAGTGTCCTCTCCTGTTCGAAACATAGAAATTATGTCATCGCTTTCTTCTAAGTCCACTAAGTCTACAATAGCCAGTAGTGAAGCAGTTGTGTTAAATGGATCAATTTCACCGATGAAGTACCCCTCATCATCCTCTGCATCTTCCCGTCTGTTTTCAGGAGGAGCTTACAGCTTACAGGAAAGGATACAAGCCACAACACAAGCAGCTACTGCCACCGTTGGTGCAGCCTTCAGTGAGGCTGAGAAAACTTTTTATGCCGGCTCTATGTCAAGCTATAGTGGGCTAAAATCTGTATCTTCACCTTTAAGATCAAACGTATCAAATTCTGTTTACGATTCCTTTAGAACTCCAGCCACCACCACCACATCAATATCATCAAATTCTATGTCTGTTCCAGTATTCTCAGTGGTCAATGTGCTCCCTGAACCCCAGGGGAAGAAACTCACAGACAAAATAACATTCACACCTCAGCCACACACTCAAGCACAATCTACATCACGATTGAAACCATCAAAGCCCTCGCTTTTAATTTCCCCGACAGTCCTCAAAGCAGCTGCCGCACCTACATTGACATCTAGTCAAGAGATTCTTAAGGATGTAGCAGATATGAAGGAAGATCTGATAAGAATGACTGCAATCTTACAAACAGACTCCTCAGCTGCAGCCAAAGGCTTTCAATCACGTATTTCTAAAGAATCAAAAATGGAGGATGAAGAGCCTTTCAGTTTGGTTGAGAAAGTTAAAGAGGACCTTGTCAAAGTTAGTGAAATTCTCACAAAAGATGTCCTGAGTGAGGCTAAAAGCTCAAGTAAAGAGAGGGCCTCTGAGGATGAATGGGAAGAGTTCACCAAAGATGAAATTGAGGAGGCACGGCAGAGCTCCCTGCGATCCCTGCCAACATTTGAACCAGCCCTTCCTGTTGGGTCACAATCAATGCCAGACAAAGATCTAAATTTAGCTAAAGTAGTTGATTACTTAATTAATGATCTTGGTGCTAGTTCCCTCTCAAAAATAGCTGACGTAAAGAGCAGATATGATGAAATAAAGAAGGAAGGGGAGGAAAAACAAAAGCGTACCATGAAACCCGAGCACAAGCTCAAAATGCCACCCACAGGTATGCGGACCTCTCCCTCAGAGAAAGACTTGAGTAAATTAGCTGATGCCTATAGTGGCACAGATGCTATCCTGGAATCTCCAGATGACTTTTCCCATGAACAAGATAAGAGTCCCCTTTCAGATAGTGGTTTTGAAACCAGAAGTGAAAAGACCCCATCAGCTCCTCAAAGTGCAGAGAGCACAGGCCCCAACCCCCCCTTCACAGATGTGCCTATTCCCCCTGTCATAACAGAAACCAGAACTGAGGTTGTTCACGTTATCAGGAGCTATGAACATCCGGAAGAGGTCTGTGAGCCACTAATGGACGAGGCAGCAGCTTTGAAGCCTCCGGTTGAGCCTGAGCCAACAGTTAGCACAATCAAAGATAAAGTAAAGGCCTTGCAGATGAAAGTCAACTCTGAGGAGCTGGCATGCGTCAAAGAAGAAACTCATATTACCACTACAACTCGAATGGTTTACCACAAACCTAAACTGAAAGATGCTGGTTCTGACAGGATTGAAGAAACTATGTCAGTCAGAGACATAATGAAAGCTTTTCAGTCAGGAAGGGATCCTTCCAAAGAATTAGCAGGTTTATTTGAGCATAAAGCTGGCCAAGATGCTATTAAAGGAGATGAGTTGTCCCCAAGGTTCCTTGAAAAAGACAAAAAGCCCAAAGTTGAGAGAATTATTGAGGTGCACATAGAAAAGGGCAACACAACTGACCCAACTGAAGTTATAATCAGAGAGACTAAAAAGCATCCAGAATTTATATGCAAGAGTGATCGAGGTTTTAAGGAGCTTGTTGAAAGGCTTGATGGTGATTATGATGTTCTTCAAGACGAGGAGGAACTTACTGCTGAGGAATCACTGCCGTTTTTCTTAGATACGTCCAGAGTCAATACACCCGTCTCCCAAGAGGAAGAGAGTCGTCCCAGTTCAGCTCAGCTCATTGCTGATGAGTCGTATAAAGCTTTAAAGCTTCTAAGCCAACACTCTATTGAGTATCATGATGACGAGTTGTCCGATTTGAGAGGGGAGTCATACAGATTTGCTGAGAAAATGTTGCTCTCAGAAAAATTAGACATATCACATTCTGATACTGAGGACTCAGTGGCAGACCAGTCACATAGCATAGCCACTGAGGTACAAGGGGCAGAAGGCATATATGGAGAAAAGGTAGCTGGCCCCAGGAAGGAGTCCAAATTAAGGTCAGCAAGGGATGCATCAGACAAATCAGGTAAATATCCCCCACAAGATGACCAATTTGATAAAGTTACAGTATTACATTACACCACAGAGCCTGGTAGCCCTAAACATGCAGTCTGGATGCGATTCACCCAAGACAAGCAGGACAGGAATAGAGAGAAACTCATCTATGAAGATAGAGTAGATCGAACTATTAAAGAAGCTGAGGAGAAACTGAGTGAGGTCTCGCAGTTTTTTAGAGACAAAACTGAAAAGTTAAATGATGAGCTCCAGTCCCCTGAGAAAAAGAAACCAACAAGACTTTCACAGGAGACACGGTCGGGGCCAAGCTCCATGTGTAGTAGCCCTGAGAAAAAAATAAAGAGTGCAGCTGAGGAATGGGACAAAGGCAGGCAGAAGATGTTTGGCAGTACTAACGATAGAAAAAGTGCAAGTCTGCCAAACAGTCCTGAGAGACATATGCTGTCACAGTTCAGTGAGGACAAGCCAAAGCAACAGAAAGACTCTCAGCAGGCAAAGGCAGGTGATGCAGGCCCCCCAGTCCCAGTTAAGACTTCTAAAGTGAGTTCTTTTCGACAAAGGTTTGAAACAGAAGCACAGAAACAGGATAAGAGTGTACATATGACACAATCAAAACAATCAGTTAAAAAAACGCAAGAAAGTAAATTACCAGTATATAAGTATTTCACTGGTTCAAAACTTTCTGATTCCACAGATGAAGGACCTTCAAGAAAACTAACAGAAACTGATCAAAGTAAAGCTGCCCCTCAGAGTAGTAAAGCTCAAGGTCCTCAGAGTAACAGTAGTACTGCTGTCTTAAATCAATCGGGTGACAAATCTTTACTTGAAAAATGCACCACATCAGATACGGTTGTCAAACGAGCTTCACTTTTTGAGAAGAATAAAGATCAAGAGTTCAATAAAACTCAAGAGAGTGCTACTAAAGTGCAATCTCGTGAATTGAAAGATAAATACATTACAGATAAGGACAGTGCAATTAATTTTATTAAAGAGCAACAGTGTTTAAAAAGTGACATTAAAAATGAGACTGTTAAAACCACTTCTTTGTCAAAGGATGATATCGATAGGAGTGACATCCAGGTAAAAACACTTAAGAAAAAGACAGAATCTCATATTCCTGTGAGAACATCATCCAGTTCCTTAGACAATAATCAGTCAAAGAAGTTGAATCAAGACGCATTAAGTAAATTATCTGAAAAGAGCCCATCACATATACCTACCTTGACCAAACCAAGGGTTCAAGGCCGATCAGAGGTGCAGAGAGAGGAAGCCTCAACAAAGAAGTCGGAAGAAATCTCTGTTGAAGGTAGAACAACAAGTGGTCTAAGTGACACTAGTTCAGTGGAAAAAATATCCACAGTTACAACAAGAGAAAGTTTCAAAGGGCTTAAAACTTTACCAGTCTATATAAGTGTCCAAGTGGGGAAACAGGCTGACAAAGATATGGGAGGAGGAGCAAATGGAACTATCAAAAAGATAGCTAGCTCAGAAAGTCGAACAATTTATGCAGTTAAACAAAAACAGCCCACATCCCCTCAAGGCAGTCCAGATGATGACACCTTAGAACAGTTCTCTTTTATCGATAGCTCTGGCAAAAGTCCAATGACTCCAGAAACACCAAGCTCCGAAGAGGTCAGCTATGATCTTACCTCAAGAACCCCTGATCCATTTATTGCATTTATGCCAGGTATTGCAAGCCCAATAGCTGAGGTTTCAGAGGAGTCAGAAGATAGTGATCAAGGTAAAGCTATTTCTTTGAAAGAATCTGGACCAGAAAAAGAAGCCAATATTGAACATGAAACTAGCCATGAGACAAAAAACAAAAGAGTTGCATACATAGAGTTCCCTCCTCCACCACCCTTGGATTCTGATTCATCACAGCCCGAGAAAAAAGGGTCGACTCCTTCCTCAGAGGCTGAGACTGAAATGATGGAAGTAAATCTACAAGAGGAGCATGATAAACATCTTCTTGCTGAACCAATAATAAGAGTCCAGCCTCCATCTCCTGTGCCCCCAGGAGCTCATGAAAGTGATTCAAGTGAGGAGGAATCAGTCTTTAAACCCATTCCAATAAAGAAATATACTTTTAAGATTGATGAGGACAAAGATTTGAAGAATGGCCAATCAAAAACTCATGACAAAAATGGGAATGATAAAGAACCAGGGACAAATGGTAATGGGAAAGAAGAAGATTATGATTATGAACAAAATGGCAATGATCAGTCCATCACTGATTGCTCAATAGCGACAACTGCAGAGTTCTCTCATGACACCGATGCCACTGAGATTGACTCTCTGGATGGATATGAACTTCAGGATGAGGATGATGGTTTAAGTGATCCTATTGCCAAACCATTTGGATTTCCCAGTGAGAACAGAAAAGATATTTGGGCATCAGATAATATGTCTAGACCAAGTGATCGTTGCCAAAGTAAGCTTGAAGTAATTCAAGAAGAATCACCAGCTGAGGACTGTAATAAGACCAAAACAAAGTCTGATCCCTCAAACAAAAAGAATGGAAAGGACAGTGAAAAGGATGGACAACAGTCTCATCAAGGATTGTCAGAAACTTACTTTAGTTACAAGCTAGATGAGGAGTTTAATACTCCTTTTAAAACTGTTGCAACCAAAGGCTTTGATCCTTGGTCAAGCAAGGGAGGAGAAGATGAAGTAGTGGACGCTAGAATTAAAGATGACGAGCCCAAGCCATTTGGGCTGGCAGTAGATGACAAGTCTACAGCAACGACCCCTGACACAACTCCTGCAAGAACCCCAACTGATGAAAGCACACCAACTAGCGAACCTAATCCCTTCCCCTTCCACGAAGGGAAGATGTTTGAGATGACCCGCAGTGGTGCGATTGACATGAGCAAGCGGGATTTTGTTGAAGAGAGGCTGCAATTTTTTCAGATTGGTGAGCATTCATTTGGAGGGAGGATAAGGGATGGGGTGAGAAAACCAAATGTAGTCACCTCAAATCCACAGATAGTTGAGAGAGCACAAGTTAAGATGGAGGACAACACTGTTATATCATATAATATCATTCAGATATGCACTGACCACTCTGACACATCTCACGACATGGAGCCTCCCCCCTATTCGGAAGTCAGTTCTTTATGTTCTTCTTTTAGGATAGGATTCAAAACTTCCAATGTTGAGAGGAGAGATTTGGTTTGTGTAGACTGGGATAGTTCTCAAGGTCAAACATCAGAGACTGCACATGAAATAGGACCAGAACCCTGTAGAACAAGCAAATATAATCAAAGCACAGATTCATCGAGGGCAGAACCGCAAGCATACCTCCAGACAACTTGCAATAATTCCAGAAATCGCAGTAATAACACTGTTCTTGAGGCCTTAAATGCTAGAACAGATTGCTCGCTACAAAGCAGCGTGCAAACTGAACAGCTTTCAATCTCTCAGCCTTGCTCACTTCAAGCAATAAACCAAAATGAGGATTCAGTTAGAAAAGACATTGGTTCTTTCAGAGATGGTACAATAGAGAATAATGACATAATCTCCCAGTGCAAAGACATTAAAAGAAAGCCACTAAAGTCTAGGTTGCCAGTGAGAGTATCTCATCCACCACTGGGATATAAAAACAATCTCACTTCTTCGAGACCAATTCTAAAGATTACACGGGTAGTAAGGAATCGATTAGATCCATTCCTAGATGTGAAACCTAAATCTAGAATCCCGATAATGAAGGTCCAAAATGTTAACCCCTCACCAGTGGGGAAATGTAGGACTACAACAATGGCCAAACCTAAAGCTAAAGCACAGCCAACCAAAGCAATAACCACCAACAAAAAATCAAAAACCAGTCCAGTCATTAGATCAGGCAGTAAAAGTGGTCGGGTTACTTTACATGAGGTTGGCAAAAGTTCTAGTAGTCATTCAATACCCAGTAGTGCAGTAAAGCTGGTGGACTGTCTTTCCAGTGAAGAGAAAAAGATGCAGGCATATGATAAAGATGAAGAAAGCAGCACATCAAGGAACACATCTTTGTCAGAAGCATCGCAGCCCTCCAATACATCCAGGTCTGCTAGAGACGTGAGATCACAGGTTGAGCAGTCTGGCAGAGACAGGAGGAGGAGGAGTAGGAGGACTGATGGAGGTGAAGGCAGTCAGGGTGCTGGGCCTCAAGTGGCCCCCGGCGTGGAGATCGAGCCTAGTTTGTAAAACTTTCCACTTGTATGATCTTAGTTGCATGAGCCGTTGTGATTGCCTGTGGTGTGACCTGACTGTAGATGTCATCTCTGTCATTTGTCTTTCTCTCTCTCTTTGTGTACTTGTGTACTGGTCTCTAAACCTGCTTATAGATCTTTCTATGGATAAGTCAGTTTTACTGTAGCATGCCCGTGTTAGTGGGTTGCTGGCCATTTTTATTGGTTTCTAGTTCTTGTAACGTGCTAAGGAAGCCTGTCGACCTCGTGAGCCCACGCAGACACACAGTCCTAGCACAGCAATGAAGATGCCGCATGTTCAGTTTCATTTGATACTGTGAATTCATGTTTGAACCTCTGCTGTAGCTGTAGAGACGTGTGAATTGAGTCTTCTTTATTTGTGATTTATTTGCTTCTGGTAAGATTATCCTGTCAGAAGGTTTAAACATTTTCTGTTAGATTGGTTGGATGCATTCTTCACAAATCTAACATCTTAAAACCACTGACAAATTAACCAACTATATCAAAATATTCTGTGACTCTTTTCTGATCAATGTCCCCCAACCTGTAATTTGGATATAGCCAAAGCCTTTTAATTCTTTTTGCTTGATCATAATAGGCTAGTCTGCTATATAACTTTTCTAATTTCTCTGAATAACATACTTTTTGAAAGATTTTTATGACTTTCCATCTTGTGCTCTCAGGCCCTCAGAGCCCCTGTGAAAGAACAGATTTGCGCATGGCTATTGTGGCGGATCATCTTGGTCTAAGTTGGACTGGTAAGAAATGACACCACCTAGAGGACAAAGGGTTACATGACCACCTTTACACAAGTATACTCCACTTGTTCATATATTCTGTAATAATGTATGTCATTTATTAAAATAATTGATATCACATTTTTAGGACTAATTGCTATTTGCTTTTAGACTTAAAATTGTTGCGCACATATGGCTTTGCCTTTGCTGTTGTTTCTCAAAGCATCGGTGCTGCTGTGATCAGTAGGGTGAGCCATCTGCAGTCTCTGCAGCACTGCGCACATGTGTACGGGGGAGTGGTAAAGACAGAGGAATCGTTAATCTATTTTTAATGTGTTGCAGAGCTGGCCAGGGAAATGGAATTTTCGGTTGATGAAATCAATTCCATCCGTGTGGAAAACCCCAACTCATTGACAGCTCAGAGTTTCATGCTATTAAAGAAATGGGTTAGCCGAGATGGTAAAAACGCTACAAGTAAGTATGCCTAAGGAATGCTTATTTTCTGAATGAGGAAGGGAGAAGGGTGGGTATAAGGTGTGGGGCGGGACAGAGACTTCTGCATCCAAATCATTTTCTCAGCCATTATACAAGAAATAACTTTAACTTTTTTTTAAATGCATAATTTATTGTTCAGCTGATATGTGCAAGCATGAATATATTGCCTTTTTTTCTCCTTTTAGCGGATGCCTTAACTGCAGTCCTGACTAAGATCAATCGGTTGGATATTGTGACATTGCTGGAAGGGCCGATATTTGACTATGGTAACATTTCAGGCACACGGTGTTTTGCAGATGATAGCGCAGTTTCCCAGGAGCAGGCTGATGGTAAAGTTTAGCCCCATCTACCTGAACTCTACTTCTCTATGTCTCTCACAAATCTGTAGATTCATAGAACCATCATGGCAAAACACTTATTGCTCTAAATTTAAACCCAGTATGAACTTAAACTCAAGTTTAAGTTTAAATCTCAAACTTCCTTTCTAATAAATGAGATTCGCCTATTATCAACACTGTTATTTCCCAGCCTGGTGTTGGACCAGTCAGGGATCAGTGTGGTCATACTATATATATAGAGAGTTATTATGAATGTATGTTTGTATGAAAGCATTAAAGCATGCAGCTATGCAGTACATGACATAAGATAATGCTGAATCAAAACTTAATCCCATCTTAATAATAATGGAGATTATATTAAATTGATATGGGGCATCAGTTGGGATCCATGAGTTTCCAAAAACAGTTTTCACCATAGAGAAACAATTATGTATACACTGCAATAAGAATGATAATGAGTCTGTCCCTCTCAGACTAATTAAATATTTTTATGCAGTATAATCTTATATATTGTTTTTATATATACAGTGGAGTTCACTTATCTCGACTCACGGTTAACTCGCCAATACTGTTATGTCGACGTTTTTGAAATGGAACCGCCAAACTCCCTATTTGTCTTTCTTTTCGATTATGTCGATTCTTTAATGTCAACCAAACCCTAATATCTCGAGCACAAAAGAGGGAAAAATTCGCCACTTCACATGTTTATCTCGTGACTCATGAGCGTACCTAGTTCACTGTGCATGCGCTGAGTTTGCGTTGCACGTTGCTCTGTCGGTGACACTTCTCTCACAGCGCAGCACTCTCTGAAGTGAAAGCACCGCTCTGTTCAGCACCACTGCGGATTGAAGAACCCAGTTTTTAAAAGACGGGGATGAAGCCGAATTTGTTGAGAAAGCACATTAGACAGGCAGAATGGCAGAATGCCTCACGAATATGTTATGACTGTTTACGCTGTGAGCGATCATTGTGTTTGCAATGTTGGAGAATATAATTAAAGGTTTGTATCGAGAATCAAAGGTGTTTTTCATTGTATACTGGTAAATCTCTGCTGTTAGTTGGTGCACATATGCCTTTTGTTGTTATGCCGATCGCTTCATCGGCCGATAGCATGCCGATAGCATGCCGATCGCTTCATCAAATAAATCGCCATATTGGCTGTTGGTTTTCTCGATCATCGGTTATCTCAACGCTTTTTTGCAACCCCTGAGGCCATCAACTTAACCGTATTCCACTGTATATAATTGTTTCTTTTTTCAAATCAAACTTTGTAGTGCTCTGATTCTCAGAGCTGTTTGGTTAGTTCATAATATAAAACTTTTGAATGGGAAAAATACTGAAGGCCACTAAAAAAGTGGGCACACATAGTACATAGTGCACTGTTGGAATATCTGCTAAGGCCTTGTAATCTATTTGTGTAATGTATCTGATGGGTTTAAGATTTGGTTCGTACTGTATTAAGATAAACATTATGTTTATATGTATACAGAGTATACTCCACAAAACAATAGCTACTAACTATTAGCAATAGCAATAATGCTCTAATTTTCTCTTCTCTGTTTTCTCACTCTACTTTCTGAAACATTAAACATACATGAAAACATAATAATATCCAATCTGATTTTATAGCATGATTGCATTAGTGTTTCTCTCCGTGTAGTGCTAATGAGTAATGATCATACAGTAGTTTGGAAGCTTTATCAATAGCATGGCTCTGGCTACTCTGGAATGTCTGCTTGCTCTCAAGCTCCCTGATCGTTCAGTATCCCAGAATCCTCTGAACCTTCCTGATAGAGTGCTTCTGCTTCAAATCCAGACCAGCTGCTTTTCCACTGCCTTCCAGCTCTTTCATAGCAACACTTTTGCCTCATTTCAAAGCGCAGCAATGTAGCATAGTTTCTCTTTCTGTGGTGGAGTAAATCAGTGCTAGCTCTTGCTACAGCTCTTTACTCATGCTATGGTAACTCACTCTATTATTAACATTGCATTCTTATCTTCATAGTGACACTTCTTATGTTTTTAACACTGTTCAACATCTTATCTTGTCTCGCTCCGTTTTCCTGCAACCTGGTGTCCATGATAGTTTCTACTGCCCCTACTTCATCTATATCATTTGTATCTCCTATCCCTAAAGAGTTGACCAAACAATCTCAGTCTGTTTCCTCTTCCTCATCCTCATCATCCATCTTCCTCCATTTACGTCAGGACCCCACTGTTCCAGAACTTTATATTTAGTGTTGTAATTATCTGCCTTTGAAAATTACATGGTGAACAGTAAGATATCTATAACCATACTAATTATACTATATATTGCTTACTTTTATGCTATACCGTACTAGTAATGGCATATTCTGGGTTCTTATTTTCTTTTCTCTCTGTTTGTTTGTGAAAACAAGCTTACTCCAATCCATATACAGTTTTTATATGGAGGTTTAACAGGTGAACAGTTTATTATTCAATAAAAAATTTCATTTTAGTTTTACAATTTCAAGGTGGGACTATTCTACTTGGAGGAACCCAGAATATTCCTTAAAAGTCATAAAGTTATGGAGTACTAAATTCAGAAGACCACCCTAACACTGACATGTTCTTCCATGACATTTTCAAAGGCCTCTATCATAACATCTGTTGCTGTGGCGTTGTTCACAAGTGGTGTTCGCCTCCATCTCACTGTGTTGTATCACTCAGGTTACCACAACATTGAGCTGGAGCTCAAGAGTCCCTCAGAGCTGTCCTATGAGCCCCCTACCCCTCTTCGCCAGGATGATTTCTTTAGCGAGGACGGTAGCCAAAACTTCCCCTTTAGTGCCCCTGTTAGACCCAGTGAACTGTCCTTGCCAACCACTAGTGGCCCAGTGTCTACAGATACCAAGCCGCCTACTGTCATGGCAGAGGACAGCTCTATTGGAGGTCGAGAGTCTGTTAGCCAAGAGGATGGATCAGCTGAAGATGACCTTGGTGTCAGCAACGAATCTGTGGCCCCCTCAAAACATTGTGACAGTGAGGGAACCTCCAAAGAATCAGATATCTTCCCAAACAGGCCAGTAAAAGAGCAGCAGGTACCTAAGATTCCTGTATGTGCCTCAGCCGGTGAAGCTCCTGGAGATAGTGGCAAGTCTGGGTTTGATGAAGAGATGACCCAAGAGAAGATAAAGTCTCTCTTGGAGAACATTAAGTTGGAGGAAGGCTCAGAGGATGAGGAGATGACTGAGGAGAGGCTGCAAGCAATCCTCTCCCAAGTGCAGCAGGCAGAAAAAGACATGTCTTCAATTTCAGGTCTGCAGAGTGAGACAACCGGTGCAAACGGGAAGACTGCAACTTCTGGACAAGGTCTAGGCACTGATAAACAAGGGCAAAAAGAGTTCAGGTACTGTGACCTCTATCAACAAACTGTAGTCATCTTATTCCACCAGCTCAGCAGGTTAGGTATCAATCAAGTAATGTATTTTAAACTTCATTGCATCCACAGCCAAGAACAAATGACCTCAACACCTGGAGTGCAAGCTGAGAGGCAAAATGGAGAACATCCAGTACTTCAAGCCCAAGCTGTCTTATCGCCAGACGCCAGTGAATCTTCCAGCAAACCAAAGGGCAAAGCAAGGAAAGACTCCGGACGAGAGGAAGTGAGCAGTGAGGCTCTGGAGGACAGAGGACTAAACTACAGGGAGAAGGAGGTTTCCGAGCCTAAAGTCCAGGTACAATGTTCTTTGAGAGACCTTGAAAAAACGACCCCAATGCTCTGTTAATTTTCTGAGATAGGTAAACCAATTTTGTGACCAAGCATGTACTCACGTGGCTCAGGTTGTCTCGATCTGTCCAGAGCTAAGAACACTGCCCAGGGAGCCAGCCATTTCTTTTGAGCTCTTCCTTTGTGAAAGTTCCAGTGCACTAAAAATTTTGCACTTTACTTTACTGCAAATGTCACTAGGTCTTTCTGATCTCTGAAGTCACGAGGTGCAATGAAAATGAACACTAAAAAACTTAAGCATTACCAAATACTCTAAGGAGAGTTGCTGCCGTGCAGTTTAACTCCAACCCTGAAAAAAACTCACCTGCCGAAAGTCTTAGTAATCCTCAAGACATTGATTAGCTGGTTCAATTGAGTTGAATTCAATAGCCTAGTATGTAGTAGACTTTTCCTAGTACCTAAACCACATCATAGGGAGTTCAGAGAACTTCTAAAGATATTTCTTTCAAAAGTTACATTTATATGTACTACTTTAAAAGTTCTGACTGAAATCACACTAGATGGGCTAACAGACCTAGACAATGTGTTGCTTGGTTTTTTCCAGCATGTATACACATTACATCAGACTACAGTTGGTTTTGGCATTTTGAGCTTGATGTGTGACGTGTATTGTATTTAATAATGGAAATACTCGATTATGCATCTAAACAATCATGTATAGTTGGACAGACTGCAGCTCGACTATGGAAAAACAAAACAAACAAAAAAACACTTTAGACTTCAGATTATAACTACACATCTGATTGTTCTCCATTGAAAGAAATCCTAACTATTGTCACCATCAATTCTTGAGATTTGTATCTTGAAGTACATTGGTTGAATGTATGAAGCATTTCATATGAGCTTGATTGCTCATGCACTGCTGTAATGTGCTGACCTAACTCTAGCAGGAAGCACGTAGAGATAATGAATACAGCTCTGATGAGGAAGAGACTGTCACCACCAGAGTGTATCGACGGAGAGTGATTCTGAAGGTACTATGAGTGGTTCTCTTGTAGATTTGAGCCTGTTTGAGTGCTACAAAATTTGCGTGCGCTTTAGTCTGTGTGCTAAGAGGGCAATGAAGTGATTAGCACACTGCCAGTTTTCATGGAGAACTTGCTGTGATTTCTGAAGTGTTTGTCTCTCTTATTATCTGTTTTTTTCTTTCTTATTTTAATTTTCTTCTCCTAAAGGTACGGTAGGTCAGAGAGGTTAACAACTAGCAAGCTAGCTTTGATCCTTTCCTCCCTTTAGTGTGATCTCCAAAATCATGCCTCTTCCAAAACACGCGCACAGACAGTTAAATTGCCTCTTGTCTCAAAGCATGTAACATAACAATAATAATGAGCGTAAACAACTTAAATAACTCTGACTTGTACCACCTGACTATTGGAGATTATTTTTGCCATTGATAGGTTAACCACTCAGAGTTTCCATCTCTTAGTTACGGTAGTAGTGCCGTGAATAAGCTTGTTTTTATTTGGTTCAGGACGAACTGTAAAAGGTGGCTGCTGTTTGTTTGCGTTTTTTTCTCTGCCTGTCTGTCCACAACTCTGCATAGCTCATGAAACACACTCAAGACATTTGGAGGTATGCAAATACATACACTGACAGGCAAGTAGAACGTCTCAGGTTACTATTGTAACCATAGTTCCCTGAGAGTAGGGAACGAGATGCTGCGTCCCCTAGGGGTCGCTTTGGGGGACACCTTCGGTGTGACAGGTGTCTGAAGCAAATCATCTAATCACGTCAATGAACTTGACAATGGCTGGCAGCTGCCTATGACATCACCACGGGTGCGGCTGCAGGTATAAAGGAGCACACAAACAGTAAGTCATCCACTTCATATCTGAAGGGAGACAGCAGCAGGAAGGCTCGAAGCATGGCAAAGGGACGCAGCATCTCGTTCCCTACTCTCAGGGAACTATGGTTACAATAGTAACCTGAGACGTTCCCTTTCGAAGGGAACTCAATGCTGCGTCCCCTAGGGGTCGCTTTGGGGAACGAAATACCAACGCCGCCATGCTGAAGGGCGTGACTGCACTTAATGGGTAAATCCATCAGTCAGAGACCCCCAGGGGAACGGTCCCGTGACCTGCAGTGACCCGGGTCGGGCTACTAGAGAACGGAGGCCTCAAGGAACCAGAGCCGAGGCCCAAGCACGCTCGATCTAGAGTCCGAGGGAGTGCAGGAGCCACTCCACTCAGGACTGAACCCGCAAAGCGAAGACCTAGAGCCGCAACTGCTAGGTCTACACGTTTAGGCGCTACTGAGCTCTAAAAGCGGTTGGGCACACGGCCAGCACTTTGCAGCTGTTCCTCTAGAGCGTAGAGGGGAACAGCACTCAACGCTTGTGGACAGCAAGGGGGTTCAGTGGAACCACTTTCTTACAAGCGGAGCTCACCGGAGCGGAGGCCATAGTCGTCGGCCTGACAACGCTCGACAGCCAAGTCCAGCTCGGGAGTCAAGAGTGACTCCACTGCCCTCGCGCCGACCCAAGTCGTTTGGGTTCAGGCAAGAACTGAGGTGCAGTATCGCTTCGCTCAGAGAAGTAGGGCCAACCTCCCGAAGGGTACACTCTCAAGATGAGAGGGCCAAAAAACTCCTGTACTTCAAGAGCGCAGCGGGGTCTCACGGGGCAGAGGCCCGATCTCCTCAGAGAGGCCTGACGACACCCCTACGCATCAACCGACCGGAGGAGGCAGGAATACTTTACCTCGCCTACCACTTGCTAAAAGGTCGCCGAGCGGAGCTTCGTGAAGCGGAGGCCTCGGCAGAGAATACTCTCGTAAGAAAGTGCCTGAGGGAGCATAGGGGAGCGGGAGCTCACCTGCAAGGGGACAACTCTCAGAGAGAGGAGCAAGCCGCTCACACCTACCCCTTTTCTACAACTAGGCTCCTCAGGAGCTCAGACGTAAACACGACTTGAACACTCAGGATGACTAGAGGGGGCTCTGCTAGAGCCACTGCACCTAAACCAACTGAGTGGAGCTCCGACGAGCAGGGAAGGCACACCGACCGGATTCTCAGGGCCCTCACACACTGCTCTATTGCTAGGGTCTAGTGAGCCAAGCACAGGAAACAGCAAGCAACAGTGCAGACCCTCCAAACCTGGAGGGCTGCCCAAGTTCACTCGTGAACCGGGACGATGCACAGGACAATTATAGAGAAAAGGACAATATCCCCGAGGGCTGTGTTAGCATGCTGTTATCACAGTGTACTCCAGGCCACTAGCGAGGAGACCCACAGCTTGGGGGAGCAAGGATACCGTGAGTTACCAAACACACAGGCAGACCTTGCTCATCTCGCAAAGACCTAGCAGAACGAGCTCAGGAGCGAGGGTGTTAGTTAACATGCTCCTTCTTACGCCACAGGCGGAGCTCAGGGGAACGGAGGCCTCGGCAAAAGGCAGCGGACTCTACTATTAAGAGGAAGCCTGACCACGTTCCCTGGGCTTATGAAGCCCTAGGGTGAAGGCCAAGCGCAGCAGCCTTACCATACCAAGAGCGGAGACCTACAACTCCCCTCAGAGAAGAGGCCTGACGACGCTTATAGCAGGCTCCATGGAGCGGAGGCCTCAGTAAAGAAGACTCTCATATTGAGAGGAGGCCTACTACACCCTCTACAGGTTGAGCTCAGGAGTGAAGGTCTCAGCCCAAACACTCCTCTCTACACCACAGGCTTAGGCGAGGGGGCCCCATTGGGGCCACCGACTCAGCTTAGATAGCCCGGGCGGAGCTCAGGGGAATGGAGGCCTCGCTGAAAGGCAGCCGACTCTACTATTAAGAGGAAGCCTGACAACATTCCCTGCGCTTACGAAGCTCTAGGGTGAAGGCCAAGCGCAGCAGCCTTACCACACCAAGAGCGGAGACCTACAACTACCCTCAGAGAGGAGGCCTGACGACGCTCGTAGTGGAGCTCCGTGGAGCGGAGGCCTCAGTAAAGAAAACTCTCGTGATGAGAGGAGGCCTACTACGCCCTCTACAGGTCGAGCTCAGGAGTGAAGGCATCGGCCCCAACACTCCTCTTTACACCACAGGCTTAGGCGAGGGGGCCCCATTGGGGCCACCTACTCTAGCTCACATAGCCCGGGCGGAGCTCG
Organism: Rhodeus uyekii; assembly: GCA_037043235.1. NCBI lineage: Eukaryota > Metazoa > Chordata > Actinopteri > Cypriniformes > Acheilognathidae > Rhodeus > Rhodeus uyekii. The sequence goes on from JAWRVZ010000160.1 coordinate 1,488,770, forward strand.
GGGGAACGGAGGCCTCGCCGAAAGTAGGCAGACTCTACTAAAAGAGGAGGCCTGACAACGTTCCGTGCGCTTGTGAAGCTCTGGGTGGAGCTAACGCTTTCCTGAGTACCAAGAGCGGAGACCTACTACTCCCTTCAGAGAGGAGGCCTGACAATTCCCTGGCTTTTTTTTTTTTTTTTGAAACTCCTGAATACCAAAAGCGGAGGCCTACGACTCCCCTCAGAGAGGAGGCCTGACGACGCTCTGCCTCCAGGAATGAGAGAGACGGAGGAACAGCCTGCTACGCTCACCGCCGGAATAACTGCGACTAGGGGAACACGCACACCCGAACCTGCTCTTCTCACAGATCCTGAGATCTGGAGGAGCCAGCCCCTGCGTGGCCTGAGACCTGGGCACCATGGTATGAAAGACTTGAAAGCCACTGAGCGCGCCCTCGCCTCCCTGAACCTCGAAACCACTGCCTCGACAGAGGTCCCAGAGCTCATGAGGCGGGACTGGCGCGTCGAGAAGGAACTCTCTCTCTTCCTTCCCGACGTCAGCCAGGTTCACTCAGAGGTGCCTCTCCACAACCACCATGGTCGCCACAGAGCGACCAAAGCAAAAGCTGTTTGCTAGTGGCGCGGAGAGCCAGGTCTGTAGTGCGGCGCAGCTCAGCCACCGCCTCAGCTGATAGCCTCTGGCCTTGGTCCCGGTCTTTACACAGATCTCTCTGATAAGCCTGTAACACCGCCATGGTGTGCAGGACTGCACCGGCTTGATCTGCCACCGCATATGCCCTGCCATTGAGGAGCGATGTCTCACGCAGCGGCCTCGACGGCAGGGAGGGCGCCTTTAACGTGGAGGCCACGCCCACCGAGAGAAAGCTCGCAAGCGTCTCTTCGGCTGGGGGCATCCTCATAACTCTTCCCATTCTCCACATCAGCATAATTAGGCTGAGAGAAAAAAACTCACGCAGAGAAAGGTTTCCCCATGATCTCCACACCTCAGCGTGAAGATCAGGCAGAAGAGGAAAGGGCGCCCGAGGCTGATGCTTGAGACTCGCGAGGAAGCGTTCATCCCAGCGACCGAACGGGCGGTCAGCTGATTCACGCTTCCCCGGCATATCGAGCCGCTCACTGGCGCGAGTCACAGCCGTCAGCAGCTCGTCATACGCGGGACAGGCGGGGAGGAATGCTCAGAAAGATTTTCACTGAACGCAATCTCCCGCTCGCCTTGCTCCCCCCGAGAAGCTCGCTCGCGTCAGCCTCCGGCGGCTGGGAAACTCTAACCTTCTCCAGCCTTTCGGCAAGCTCCATCTGTGAGCGAGCGTAACACTCTCAAAGGGAAGCGCATGCAATGCACGCAAACAGCTCCCTCGAGAACTGAGCGCACATGATCCTTGCCAAGAAATAAAACACACATATCGCGTGTGTCATCAGGTGTCAAAAAACGCTGACACGGATGAATACAACGAACGTGGTTTCCTTGCTGACCAACGTGACAGACAATCGCTTAGACAAGCTGTCTCCCTGAAGATATGAAGAGGATGACTTACTGTTTGTGTGCTCCTTTATACCTGCAGCCGCACCCGTGGTGACGTCATAGGCAGCTGCCAGCCGTTGTCAAGTTCATTGACGTGATTAGATGATTTGCTTCAGACACCTGTCACACCGAAGGTGTCCCCCAAAGCGACCCCTAGGGGACGCAGCATTGAGTTCCCTTCTAAAGGGAACATCCAATCATTGCATTTGGACTGAATGCAATGATTGGATGAACATTTTTGAGTCCTAAGACTACCACAGCAGATATATGTAATTTTTGTAAAAATATTTAGACTACTTCTAGTATTGATTGCTATCAAGATGTGATTTGAGAGTTTCAAACTGTATAAAAAAGTGTTAATATAAAATGTTGCCTACCCTACCTTTAATTAAAGGTGCTTGCTAAAGCATCACTACTAATAGTTCATATCAATATTAAGCTTCGCTACATATTGTTACCTCATTTTCTGCAGCTTTTAACCAAACCAACTTTTAAAAACATTTATAAACAAAAAACACCTTGTAAAAGAAAAAAACTACTGGATTAATTTAAAGAGGGATGGTTTTGGCATGCGAAAGATAAGCCTGCATAAGACATTTAGCTCATGCAGTTATGTATTTTTTGAAGGGGGGGGGGGGATACCTGTTGTGTTGGATTAACAATATAATTTATGCATTTGTTGACATTTATAAATACATCAGCATGTTTGGTTTGAATCATTATATGGTCTTACACCAAAACAACTGATGAAAGCTCTTTCTTTTTTGTCTTTTTTTAAAGCGAATTTAAATTGAAATTAACACGTTTTCTAGATTCCCTCACAGACCCTGTTTGTGTGTGTGTGTGTGTGTAAATCAAAGATAATAAAAAAAATAAGGATTGCAATGTTTCATTATGCATCTCACCTTTGTAGGGTGATCAGGCCAAAAACGTCCCTGGTGAGACTGTGACAGAGGAGCAATACACAGATGAAGATGGAAACATAGTCACCAGAAAAGTAATGTCCATGCCCACCCTTAGAAGTGTCACCATCTCCTCACTTTACCACGTCTATTATCTTCCCTCTGTTCACGTGTCGGTATAAGCCAGTACCATGAATCTTTACCCCATTCTTTTAGGTCATCCGTAAAGTGGTGCGGCGCACAGCTGGTGTTGAGGAGAAAGGCAGGAGAAAGCGAGGAAAGCGTTCCAGGCAGGCCAGTAGGGCCAAGCAGGAGGAAGAGGGGGCCCCCGGGCCCCACAGAGAGCACACTGAGGTTGGATTCGTGTGCAGTGCTGATGCTAGTACTAGTGCAGGCCTGCAGTGTGCAAAACATGTGTTGTTTTAGGAGTCTAACTCAAAATTTTGGTTTGCCGTGGTTTCATTAATGGAAAACTGATCTGTGATGATTGATGTGCTGTGTTCCCTAGCTTTGCGTGTGCGGCCTTGTAGTTTTAATGTGGCTCCCACACAGAACAAAACAAACACACAGAGGATAAAGCAAACTCAAAAATGTGTGGGGAAAAAGCTTGATTCAGCGAAACGATTTCAGTCCATCCATATGTCCATTGATTTTCAGCTGAAGCTATGCTGATTTATTTAGGCTGCATCCTACAACAAATGAAAGTACAGTAATACCTCGGTTTACGAGTGACTTTGTATACGAGCAAATCAGTGTAAAATATTACACTGAAAAAAAAATTCCCTCTCCCACGCGCATTTTTTTGTGGAAAAGTCCTAACGCTCAGCATCTTTGCTCGCATTTTTACTGGAAATATCCTAACGACAGCCTCTCACAAAACAGTCACGCGGTTCCAACCCCTTTATCATGCTCGGTTTAGTTGCATCATTCATCACAGTGATACTTTTATAAGGGATTTACAGCGGTGTTGTGTTTACCTCATGTTGTTAACATTAATTGTGATCGCTATTGTTCACGTAGTGAAATACAGTACAGCATATATAATGAAGGTAGGAAATTCTCCCTCTAAGCAGAAACACCCCGCCCCCCTCCCCCCTCCTCCCTCCTCTCGTCTCCATCACTCCTGTAGTGACGCTATTCAAAGCTAAAGTGCACGTTACAGTAAATTGTCAAGTATTTTTAGAGTTTAATTGTCAATTATTAATTAGTATTTATATGAGATCTTAATGGTTATAATTTTAACTGTAATTAATAGGGTAAAACCAAAAAAAAATTAAAATGGGCATTTATGGTCATGTGGAACGAATCAATTGATTTTTAGTGCATTATTATGAGGAAAATTGTTTTGGTGTACGAGAATTTTGGGTTACGAGCTCGCTCTTGGAACGAATTAAACCGAGTTTATACTGTACTTTCCAGACCATGCAGGCCACAGGGGCCATGCATTAACATTTATTTTTTATAATGTCTTGTTCTTTGCATCAGCATGACTTTTAATTATAAAAGCTACAGCAAGATATCATATATATCATGTCAAAGCTAGTTGCATCACAAAAACAAATAATCCAAAAAAGGTGTTGAATGACTATATCTAGTTCAGTCATGAAACTCTAGAGGGTGCAAGCTGATTGTCCTGTTATGATCCTGCAGCCAATGACATTACTCAAAGTTTTAATTTTCTGGTGTTCATTGTTTTCTGTAAACTAGTTAAACAGAGTGAACTCCTCCATCTCCCCCAGCTCCACCTGCCTTGATCTGTTACAGAATTTATGTATATCTAATTATGCAACAGCAGCATATGTTACATGCTTTTATGCAGTGGGTTTGGGTATCTATTAGCAGTAGCATATCCATGTTTGCTCTACAGCAGCAGCAGTGTAGCAGATCTATTCTGCCAAGATCAAATACATATGGAAACCATGCTAAACTATTCAGAGTTGTCATATTTGTAAATAAAATATAGAAAATTAAATGTCATTGAATGACACTGACTGCATTTAAGTCAAGTCAAGTCAAGTCACCTTTATTTATATAGCGCTTTTTACAATGTAGATTGTTTCAAAGCAGCTTTACAGTGGTCACAGAAAAGACAATATAAACAAAATTTGTTTGGCTGAACAGCAGCTCCAAAAGAGCAGGCGAATCAATACAATTGATGAACTTTAAGTGTTAAGTTTCCCCAACTGAGCAAGCCATAGGCGACAGCGGCAAGGAACCAAAACTCCGGCAGGTGACGTAACGAATGAAGAATAGAATGGAGAAAAAACCTTGGGAGAAACCAGGCTCAGTCGGGGGACCAGTTCTCCTCTGGCCAAAGCCAAACAGTACATGATTATTATATTGACAACAATTCAAGTCCAATATGAAGTCCAATTTGGTCCGGTTGGAGATGGGTTCATGATCGTCACAGGGGAGGGTCTAGTAGAGTCACGGTCTCCGCAGACACTTCAGGGTAGTGCTGTGCTCGTGTCCAGGTCCTTCATCTGATCTGGATACGGCCCGGATCCGGCTGACCACGGTAACCTCGGAATAAACAGAGACCAATATCAGCGTAGATGCCATTCTTCTTCTGATGTATCGAGTACATCAGGTGTTATGGGAATGTTCTCGGTTCCGGCTTATCTAAATTATGCAGCCTAACAATCATTTTACATGATTTGGATTAAAATGTATGTATAATGTGTTATGTGTATGCCAGGTTGAAAAGATGTGTTTTTAGTCTAGATTTAAACTGACAGAGTGTGTCTGCTTCCCGAACTGTATTAGGAAGACTGTTCCAGAGTTTAGGAGCTAAATAGGAAAAGGATCGCCCGCCAGCAGTTGACTTTGATATTCTAGGTATTATAAGCTGGTCAGTATTTTGGGATCGCAATAGACGTGAAGGACTATAATGTGTTAAGAGATCGCTCAAGTACTGGGGAGCTAAACCATTTAATGCTTTGTAAGTAATTAGCAAGATTTTAAAATGTATTCGGTGATTAATAGGAAGCCAGTGCAGGTTTGACAGAACTGGGCTAATATGCTCATATTTCCTGGTTCTAGTAAGAACTCGAGCTGCTGCATTTTTGACCAGCTGGAATTTGTTTATTAAGCGTGCAGGGCAACCACCTAGTAGAGCATTACAATAATCTAGCCTTGAACTCATGAACGCATGAACTAACTTTTCCGCATTTGTCTTAGAGAGCATATGTCGCAATTTAGATATATTTTTAAGATGGAAGAATGCCGTTTTACAGATGCTAGAAACATGGCTTTCAAATGAAAGATTGGTATCAAAGTCAGTATGTTGCTTCTCGTGTAGCTGTAATTTCAATAAAAATATGTTTTGCTTAACAAGAACAAAAATTTGAGGGAACATTGTTAATGTGACCTGGTTCTAATTAAATGTTTTTATTTTAGGGATTGCTTGTGCTACCATGGATGGGCATCGGAAACCATAACCCTGCTAGACACTGTGTTGTATGATGGCTCTTTCAGAGTCACCTCTAACATGCTTTATCTGCCTCTGTCATTTCAGGCTGGAGGAGGAGTGAAGGGCAAAAAGAAGGAAGGAAGACAAAGGGAGGAAAAGGGTCAATCGTAACAGTTGTGCTCTTTTTGGTAAGCCCATAAGCATAAAACTAGGATGGGTCGGTGGAAGTCCATGGGTAGAAAGCAGATCAGAGTAGAATCCTGCCAGATCGAGCAGGAACTTTTGTGTGTAGTCATCAACACAATAGTCACCAGAGAAATGTGCTTTGTTACAGCGATGTTTCCAGTTGAAAAGTAGCCCGCTGATGACATGCAGACACAGCAAATTAGTCCATGCAATTGTTCTCTTACTGATGTCAGTGTATGCAAACCAAGGCAATGTGTTTTGAAGTGTCATTCATCTAAAGTCAACATAAAATGATTTTCACAAATTTTTAAAAAATGTTTGCTTCGATTTTAAATGTTTGCTTCCAGCGCAGGATCATAAATATTTCTTCTGTATTTTATGTCAAAATATTTCTTTGTTTTATTTTTTCTAAACCCTAAAGCTTTCTCTTTTTTTGCAAGCTTAAATTAGATTTTGAATCACATACTTTTTTATTTTTAGATGAAGTCGAATCACAAATTATTATTCACCCCTGCAATGTATACAAAAAAGCATCTCTAAAAGGGATAGCCTAAAATTGAAAATTATTCTAGCTTGAGCACCCAACCAAGTGTAATCTAAATGTTATTGGTTATCGTGTAATGAAATCACTTCTTCAAAGAGATCAAGATCCTGGATTTTTGTGTTATTTTAATATATTCCTTGAGGTTCACTTATAAAAAGTCAAAGTCAGCTTTATTGTCAATTCTGCAATATATACAGCACATACATACAGAGAATTGAAATTCTGTAACTCTCAGACCCAAGGTGCAACCAGGTTACATTAACAGTAACAACAGCAACAAAATATATCAACAACACCAAAAAAAAAAAAATATATATATATATATATAAAAATAAATAAATAATAATAGATAAAATAAAATAGATTAAGGAAATAAAGAGATAAAGTTGCGATGGTAAAGGCAACACCAAAAAAAAAAATATATATATATAAAAATAAATAAATAATAATAGATAAAATAAAATAGATTAAGGAAATAAAGAGATAAAGTTGCGATGGTAAAGGCAGTGCAAACAATAGTGGGGGGGGGGGGGGGTTCAGAGATCAGGTGCATGGGGCAAAAGAGAGGAAAAGGGGCAGAGTTGGGAGGGAGTTCAATGCCCTGACAGCTTGGGGAATGAAGCTGTTCTTCAGTCTGCTGGTCCTTGCCTGGAGACTGCGTAGTCTCCTCCCTGATGGCAGCAGACTGAAGAGGTTCTGGGATGGGTGGGAGGGGTCTCTCGCAATGATGAGTTATAAATATCCTTGAGGGGTGGGAGAGAGACACCAACGATCTTCTCAGCTGCTCTCACTATGCGCTGAAGTGCTTTTCGGCAGGATGTGTTGCAGGCGCCGTACCACACAGTGATGCAGCTGGTCAGAATGCTCTCGATGGTGCCTCTGTAGAAGGTGTGCATGATGGGGGCTGGGACTCCGGCTCTTCTCAGCCTGCGGAGAAAGTAGAGTCGCTGCTGTGCTTTCTTGGTCAGTGCTGTGGTGTTGGTGGTCCAGGAGAGGTCTTCTGTGATATGCACACCCAGAAATTTGGTGCTCCTCACTCTTTCCACGGTCGCACCGTTGATGGTCAGAGGAGGGTGCTGGGTGTGCATTCTCCTGAAGTCAACAACAATCTCCTTCGTCTTCTCCACGTTCAGAGAGAGATTGTTGTCGCCGCACCACCTGGCCAGGCGGCTCACCTCGCTCCTGAAGTTTGTCTCATCGCCGTTGGTGATGAGACCAACTACAGTCGTGTCATCCGCAAACTTGATGAAGAGATTGCTGTTGTGTATGGGTGTGCAGTCATGGGTCAGCAGAGTGAAGAGGAGGGGGCTCAACACACAACCCTGAGGGTTGTAACCGTAATGTAACCGTAGGGTTGTAATGTAACCGTATCAACGCCCACTCACTATTCCAAGAGAGTACATTTTTGGAATATAAAAATGTCATTGGGATACTTCTAAAGTCTACAGAAATGAGCAAACAAGCTTTTTAAACTGGAAACCTCAATGCGAATTCTTTCGTTTGTGCTGTTGTCGGCAGCCGCAAGCACAGGCAGTGCATCAGAAAGCGATCTGTGTTCTGTGTTCAATATCCAGTGTAGACAGCATACTGTAAGTGATTATAATGGGTTCTATTTGCATTTGATTGACGTGATGTGATACTCCCGTCCGGTGTTAGCGAGTGTCAGCCGTTAAGCGATCGCCATAGGGCAGGGCTTATGGTGTGATGATGCATAACTATTCGTCGATGGCAGGTATATGCAAACACATTTGCACATGTAATGTCACAAATCCAAAGTGAACTGTTTTCTGGAGCTTGATTCAATAAATGCTTTGTTTATAATATGAAGGGCTTTTTTAAGCTCTGAAACTTGAAAGATGTTTTAAGGGTACAAAAATGTCAAAAGATCAAGTCCTTGTGGCTCCTTTAATGGTCTAAAAACATCTGAATGTTCTTAAAAGTAGTTTTCATTGTCTTTGTGAAAAACATAATGTTTTGTGTGTGTCCTGTATGTCACTGTGTTGCAGATTTGAAAGTGTTTCGAACCCATTTTTCTGGGAGGAAGATCACCGGACACGCACACAACGTGAGTGGATGAGGAACGTGTGTCTGCAGCGTTCATAAAAACAAATGGTTTTCAGTCAGATGACTTTTGATTTCGCATGAGCATGAAAAAAACTTGTTTCTGTCAATAATGGCTAACGGTTGAGAAGACATTATTGGTGTGACGTTTCAATCGACTGGAGGGCGTCCGAAGCAAGACGCTCCATGGCAGCGCCCAAGCACTTCCGTGACCAAAGAGGCCACGAAATATATGGCTGGTTGACAGAAATGGAGGGACTTGTTTGAATCCCCTTCGACACTCGCCTTACTTTTTTTTCTTTCTCTCTCTCTGCCCCATAATGTCGGGGTGTATAATGCTGTTGGAGCTGATGTAAATAAATTACACTGTATAAATTCGAACGTGGGCCACAATATTGTTAATGCACTGGCAAGTGTGTAGGAATGAACTACCGATTCTGATTCCAATTTTAAGGGAACGCTTCACATGCACTTGTATAATTATTAGCAGAAAATGTTTGTAAATGAAAAAAAAAGCCAGCTTGATTTTAACAACTGATATTTCTTTTAAACCTACTGCAGTTCTCAGTGGTACGGACATTGGAGCAGCTGTAGTTCTGTTCAAAGATTTCTTCAGAGTACTAATATTTTCATGCATGTGATTCACTTTATTTTGATTTTTCTAAATGGCATAACACACAGGAGAAGGAGAAATGATGTTCTCTAGGCACCCACTTACAGCCTTGGTAATGCTTAAGCTTTTGTTTTTTAGAAAGACGATATCACTCATTGTTCAGCTTCACTAAAACACACTGTGTCTCATCACATCACAGCGCCGGTTGACCTATGCAGTTACAGATAGTGACAGTTCCTGAAACCCGAATGCTCATCAAAATGCGTCACATCGATTGTCGTGATGCACTTTTAACTGTTCTCATGTGTATTGGCTCTAAGATGTAGAAGTCTTTTCTGTCAGCCTGTCATTTGTAATCATTCTAGCAGTGTTTTAATACTTTTCAAGGCTGCTGTGGTTTTGGGGGATATTTTACTTTGGTTTTGGTGCATTATTGAGAAATCACCCAAGAATTACGGTAATGGATAATAGATCTGGTAACAAACATATGTATGGGAAAAAAACAAGCATACACTGGATGATCAAATTAATTATTTAAGCTTATAATAAATTGTGTTCAAACCCTCACTGTGCTTTTTTTTCTTGTTCATCAAGCATTGCAACTTTTCCAAGTCATCCCCAGACCAAAACATAAATAAGTATTTAAGTCTATATCAGAATCAGAATCAGAAAGAGCTTTATTGCCAAGTGAGTGCATTGCAAACACAAGGAATTTGACTTGATGCTTGAGCTTCCAGTGCACCTATACAACACAACATGAACAAACAAACAATCACTGAAAGAAAAACCTCAAAAATATAATATATAAGCCATATATTATTTTCGTTATAACTAAGCACATTTTCCCCACACATTCTCATTAGTGTAATGCCGTAATAACGATCATCCTGTCCAGTGTTTTATTGTTGCACAAATGTAGCCCAATGTAGTATAATGGTTCTACACAAATAACATTTTACTTTTAAAATATATCTTTTACTTTTTAGCATTTTGGAGGAAGTGTGGTCAAAATGTTCTTGGTTGTCATGTAATGTCTTCAAACTTTTGAATGAATTATTAAAAATAGAAGACTTAGATTAAACTGCTTTGGACTTTTTGAAGCTTGAATATTTTAGATCTGTGGGCATTTGCAAAGGATGGGAAAAAATTATAGAATATTAAAGTGTGTGTGTGTGTGCCGAAGATAAATGAAAGGGGTGACATGAGGGTGAGTAAATGATGACAAAGTTTTCCACATTACCATACAAATAAGAATTTTTTAACTGTCAGACACACCAAAAACATCTTCATACCAACCTTATCTGTGATTGGTCAAACGTTGCCAGTGATCGGGCCAACCTTATCTGTGATTGGTCAAACGTTGCCTTTGATCGGTCAAACCTTATCTGTGATTGGTCCAATCTAACCTGTAAATGATCCAACCTTATCATTGAGAAAATGAACAGCTACCTGCACACGATAACGCTGTCTGCATACTGATTCAGGGTATTATGAGCATGTGAATGGGAAATATAGATAAACAAGTTAAAACAGCTCTCATTGAGCCCTGAACTCTAAGCCCCGCCCATTTCCAGTACAAACCGTTTGAACGAACCGATTCGCTGTAATGAATCGATTCAGTAGGGGTCGCTATAGCGAGCAGCAGGATTGTCCTCCATCCTCTTTCTGACACACGCGCGCTGGTGCTCAATGATGGCGGATAGTGCGAGTGAGAGCGACACGGACGGAGCCACCCCTCACTGCTCCTCATCTTCGTCCTCCTCCATTCTCATCTCTTCATTCCGTCTGGAGGAGCTATCGAACCGCCTGGCGTCTTTACAGCAAGAGAATAAAGTGCTGAAGATCGAGCTCGAGACCTTTAAACTGAAGTGTAAAGCTCTGCAAGAGGAGAATAGAGACTTGCGCAAAGCCAGTGTCACCATAGTGAGTCATTCACAACTCTTTTTTTTTTTTTTTAACAATTCATAATTATTTGCCAGGATGATTATGAAAGATAAGCACTAATCATAACGACTTCAACTATTGTATTATTAAACTCATTTACACTAACTGATGCAGTTTATTTACGCTTCACTAAAGCTAATGTGCTAATGATTAGCTTTTATTGTCTCCTATATTCCTTGTTTATTTTAAAAAATTAATGTACTAAACAAACACCCTTTATTCCCGTCTTATTGACTCTTCTGAAGTTTTGAATATGTTAAGAGTTTACGAAATTGTACGTCTGAAACGTCAATCTTAGCATAAGCTACCACTGGAATATTAAGTGAATTCGGGACAGTATTTTACGTTTAATATATATCTCACTTATGTGAATGTCTATAAATATGCTTAACAGAAGTAGTATAAAATACACAGTTCATTAAATTTGGTCTTGACACTTCAGTGAAGAATAGTAGAGCCAATAGGAGCTTAATTACTCCCAAAATAAAAGTAAAAACACATGACAGACAAAAAAAATGCACAAAAAAGCCAATTGTGTGCAGATTATGTTGTTTATATGATAAAAAAAGATGAAATTCTGATAGCGTGTACTGTAAGACAACGAGGTCTTTATAACAGTATAGCAGACCACTAACTTAAAATGCAGTCTAAAGTCTAAATCTCCGACTAATATGTCTTAATATGATTATTAATAAATCTTGATGTCATATTTTTTACACCTAATTTTAACATGATATTTATATAAGAATGGATGGATGGATATCAAGTAAACCTAAGTTGCAGTAAATGTTGAAATTTAATTAACAACAATATGAAAGTTTTTTTTTTTTTTACATTTAAAAATCTTTAAAAATGTCACAGCAAAATACACACACGCACACGTGAACCACGACCTGAAGATGGATACTTTTTAGAATTATACTAAAAGCCTTTTTAAAAAGTATAAGCTATCAGTCAGATGACAGAAGGCGTGTAGTAGATTGTGAATGAAGCGCTTCTGCAAAATATGATCCTGTAATTTTTATAGGGTTAAACATAAATCTAACCTGTAGGATGTAATATAAACCGTCACATCTGAATGATGTATTGATTAACTTGTGAGCATGAAATATTAATGATATACTGGTTGGACAATGCTATAAAGGCATCGGTTTGTTTTGGTTGCGAGCTAATATTTGATAACCATCTGACAGTTGTTCTTGTGTGTTGTGAGTATATGCTCATGTTTCTACTTAAAAGGGAGAAAGCAGTTGTTTTTTAGCAAATTGGAAAGCAGCAAATTTATTCATTTCTTATTATCTATGTAGACTCCTCCATGTACTTCCCGTTATCTCAGGGTTATGGTCTGCATACGGCTGCATAATTACACACATCTTCTCTGTTAGACTTTCAGTTCTTTATATGTTACTCAATTGGGTTTTGGAGCACATTGCAAATTGAAAGATTAAGTAAACGTATGGATTAAATGTTGTTTGGTCAAAATTAAACAAGGTTTTGATCTGCTGCAAAGTGTAACATCACCAGGCCACTGGTATCCATTGGAGGCATTTGTTATAATGCATAATATACAGCTGTGGTCAAAAGTTTTGAGAATGATACAAATATTAATTTTGCATATACTCCAGAATGTTGTAAAGAGTGGTAAGATCAATTGGAATTAATTGCAGTGTCTCTTTGCTATGAAAATTAACTTCATGCCAAAAAAACATTCCAGAAAAGGATCAGCTGACATCATGTCAGTGATTCTCTCGTTACCACAAGTGAGAGTGTTGGCGTGGACAAGGCTGGATTTCAGTCTGCCTTGCGAAGTGAGTTAGAATAACAAACAGGAGGGTTTAAGTTCTCTGTTTTTCCTTTTTTTTAACCATGTTTACCTGTAAGGAAATGCATGCAGTCATTAGTGCTTTGAACAGAAAGTGTTTAACAGGCAAGGATATTACTGCTAGTAAATCCCTCTAAATCAATAATTTTTTATCATCATCAAGAACTTCAAGGATAGAAGTTCAATTGTTCTGAAAAAGGCTTCAGGGCACCCAAGAAAGTCCACCAAGCATCAGGGCCATCTCCTAAAGTTGATTCAGCTATGGGATTGGGGCACCACCAGTGCAGAGCTTGCTCAGGAATGGGAGCAGGGAGGTGTGAGTGCAACTGAAAACACAGTGAGGCGGAGACTTTTGGATGATGGCCTGCTGTCAAGAATGGTTGCAAAGAAGCCACTTCCCTCCAGGAAAAGCATTAGCGGTTGGACTGCTGAGGACTGGGGTAAACGCATTTTCTCTGATGAATCCCCTTTCTGATTGTTTGGAGCCAAGTGCTCCTTGTTTGAGCACTACCATCAGTCCTGTGTCATGCCAACATTAAGGGCATCCTGAGACCATTCGTGTGTGGTGTTTCTCCTCAGCCAAGAGAGTGGACTCATTCACGCAAGCAGAGATAGTATTTGTTTATATTGTTTTTCCTGTAAAGCTGCTTTGAAACAATCTACATTGTAAAAAGCGCTATATAAATAAAGGTGACTTGACTTGACTTGACTTGACTCACAGTTTTGCCTAAGAACACAACCATAAATAAAGAATGGTACAAAAACATTCTCCTTGAGCAACTTCTCCCAACCAACCAATGGTTTGGTGAGGAACAATGCGTTTTCCAGCCTGATGCAGCACCTTGCCACAAGCTAAATGTAACAACTTAGTGGCTCGAGGAACAAAACATTGAAATTTTCCCTGACCAGGAAACTCCCAGACAATCCTTAAGTGGTGTGCGGACAAACAAAACCCCACAAAGTCTGAGAAATTCTAAGCATTTAAAAACTTTTAAAAACTCCCAGCCTGGTTCATTACTCAAAACCGCAATCAGGTAAGACTGCCGACCTGACTGCTGTCCAGAAGGCCCTCATTGACAATCAAGAGAGAGGGTAAGACACAGAAAGAAATTTCTGAACGAATAGGCTGTTCCCAGAGTGCTGTTTCAAGGCACCTCAGTGGGAAGTCTGTGGGTAGGAAAAAATGTGGCAAAAAACGCTGCACAACGAGAAGAGGTGACCGGACCCTGAGGAAGATTGTGGAGAAGGACCGATTCCAGACCTTGGGGGACCTGCGGAAGCAGTGGACTGAGTCTGGAGTAGAAACATCCAGAGCCACCGTGCACAGGTGTGTGCAGGAAATGGGCTACAGGTGCCACTTTTGAACCAGAAACGGCGGCAAAAGCGCTGGGCTACAGAGAAGCAGCACTGGACTGTTGCTCAGAGGTCCAAAGTACTTTTTTTGGATGAAAGCAAATTTTGCATGTCATTCGGAAATCAAGGTGCCAGAGTCTGGAGGAAGACTGGGGAGAAGGAAATGCCAAAATGCCTGAAGTCCAGTGTCAAATACCCACAGTCAGTGATTGTCTGGGGTGCCATGTCAGCTGCTGGTGTTAGTCCACTGTGTTTTATCAAGGGCAGGGTCAATGCAGCTAGCTATCAGGAGATTTTGGAGCACTTCATGCTTCCATCTGCTGAAAAGCTTTATGCTCACAGTGCCAAAACCACTGGTAAATGGTTTACTGACCATGGTATTACTGTGCTCAATTGGCCTGCCAACTCTCCTGACCTGAACCCCATAGAGAATCTGTTATTGTGAAGAGAAAGTTGAGAGACGCAAGACCCAACACTCTGGATGAGCTTAAGGCTGCTATCGACGCATCCTGGGCCTCCATAACACCTCAGCAGGGCCACAGGCTGATTGCCTCCATGCCACGCCCCATTGAAGCAGTCATTTCTGCAAAAGGATTCCCGACCAAGTATTGAGTGCATAACGGAACATAATTATTTGAAGGTTGACTTTTTTTTGTATTAAAAACACTTTTTTTTTTATTGGTCGGAAGAAATATGCAATTTTTTTTTGAGAATTTTGGGTTTTCATGAGCTGTATGCCAAAATCATTGGCATTAAAACAATAAAACACTTGAAATATTTCAGTTGGTGTGCAATGAACCTAAAATAATGAAAGTTTAATTTGTATCATTACATTATGGAAAATAATGAACTTTTATCACAATATGCTACATTTTTTTAGAAGGACCTGTATATTATGTTTTAACACTGCTGTTCTATGAAATCATGAATACTTGCTTTTTATACTTTTTTTGAACCAAATAGCTTTATATATAAAGAGAGAGGGAGATAATTTTAAATGATTAGGTCTTTGCCTTGGTCTATTTTTTTATTACCACAATGAAATTATTCAAGTAATTGATTAATCGTTAAAGTAATCAACCGGTTACTCGATTATTAAAATATAAATTTAGTGACAGCCCAGAAACAACTAGTATCCGTTACTGATGTATTTTTAGCTGCTGTTGTACACTAACAATGCTTTCTAAAACATTTTTTTATAGCAAGCGAGAGCAGAACAAGAAGAAGAGTTCATCAGTAACACCCTGTTCAAGAAGATTCAAGCTCTGCAGAAAGAGAAAGAAACGCTAGCAGTCAACTATGAGAAGGAAGAGGAGTTCCTCACCAATGAGCTCTCTCGAAAACTCATGCAAGTAAGTGTTCGGCTATTGTTTCGATACGTGTCTGGGATTTGCTTTCTGTGGTCAGCACTGAGGAAATTAAATTGACACATATATGACCAGAGCATTGAGTGCTTCTCATGAGCTCATATTGCGTAGCCACTATAAGTAAAATAACATGGTTCCCCCCCCCCCCCCCCCCATCGTGTGCAGAGCTCGTGGTAAGTTTTGCTCAGTGGTGTTCAAAGTCTTGACTGAGTCTTCTGGGATCATTTACACTCACTCAAAGCAGCCTAATAATAACAGATAAAATACCTAGGAAATAACTTCCTCAAAGGCCCTTTCCAATTCCACCACACTCTCGAGTTTCATCCGCCTTGGCGGTAGTGATTCATGCTCTCTTGGGGAACTGTTTCAGCAGTGCCATTTTTAAGGAACTTGTGGCTTAAAAAGTTTAAAGAATTCTCTTTGTCCTCAATTTCCTGTGAACATGAGAGAAAGAGGCAGAGATGGAGCGAGAGGTAACTGAAAAGAAGCATATTGTCACCTGTAACATTACATATTTCTTCACAGATTGTTAAATGTTGAGTCATGCTTGTTGGAAATGAAGCTGTAAGCACTCAGACTGAACAAACCATGAGCTTAGGCTGGAAATCGGAAAGCTGCTTCATTAATAAAAGTAAAAAATACTGGAGCACAATGATTTTCATGATGTTTACTTCCAAAATGTGTGATTACTGACCTTACACTAGTGTTCAAAAGTTAGGTGTAGGTAATGTTTTTGGAAGGAATGCAAAGGCTGCATTTATTTGGAAAAAAAATGGAGTAAAAACAATAATTTTGTGGAATGTTATAGTTTTAAGTAACTGTTTTCTAGTCATTTATTCGAGTGATTGTAAAGCTGAATTTTCAGCATCATTACTCCAGTCTTCAGTGGCACATGATCCTTCAGAAATCATAATATGCTGATTCAGTGCTCAAGAAACATGTCTTATTATAAATAGCCGTGTTTCCAATGTCAGGCCAAAAGCGAGTGTGTCAGGCAAGTCGAGTTTCCACTGTCATTTCTGGGGCTTCTTCAACGACCAGGGGCTTTTGGCCCGCTTTGGACCAAGGCATTCAGAAGCTTGTGGAGTTTACCGGAGGCAGTCAACACTGCTGCTCATTTCCCATGTTATTATATTAGGCTACCAGCTAACTTCAACATTTAAAGCATTTCTGCTCAATTTATCAGGGTGTTTCTTTTCAATGAAATTAGAAACCTTCTGCCAAACAGCCTTCACTTCCTTAATTTCACTTGTACAAATGTTTTCCTCCGGTTCACCCTCCTCCTCAATACTGCTGAGCTCTTGCAACATCTGCGTATGTTCCATCGTCTTCAGCTCGATCAACTCCTCAGTCGTCAGTTCCTGCTGATGCTCCTCCTGCTATATCACATTTATATTTATATATCATATATCATATCATATTTATCCACAATTTTATGCTTGATTTCCATGGTCATCATGCTTTTCTTCTTCTCACTACCATCCTTACCACGCACTTTCTTAACTCATCGCTAATATGAAGAATAATGCACAAAATGGAGAGCAAATCAGCTACTTGAGGGTGATGTGTACAGAAGTCAGTGTGTCAGTACGCGTGCTTGTATCTTAAATATTTACTCGTATCTAGAAGCAAAAATCTGCCTGAAGACTTGCTCATATCTTGAAATACTCATATGTAGGGATGCTTGTTTCTCGAGGTATTACTGTATATGCTATTCTAAAGTCTAACCATTGCGATTAAATACACTTACTGCATGTTTATGAAAAATAGCATGGACATCTTGAAGAAAGTATACACATCATGTATAATTATAATTGTGTATTTATTTTGGTTTCTTCCGTTCCTTTGTTGATAGTCTGATATTAATTCATCTGCATATGTCATAAATGACCTGAAGACCACCTGTTTTTCTCTGGCTGATAGGGTAATTGTATAGTGGGATGGTAGAGATTGCTCATACCTCCTCAGATCGCATAATTGTGTGGAAAATGAATAGAAATGTAAGCATACATTTGTTCAATAAAAAAAAAAATTATTGGACTTATAATTTAAAAGCCTCAAAGGTGTTGTTTTGTATAGTCTTGTGATCGCAAATACAGTGACCCCTCATTTATCGTGGTTAATGTGGACCGGAACCCCCCACGATAGGTGAAAATCCGCGAACCCCCCCCCCCCCCCCCCCCAGGAATTTCTGTATATGTGTGTGTAGGTACCAGAATGTTTAAAATATGTATATTTATACTTTAAATATATTTTAATTAAATCTATTTAATTATAAAACCTTAATATTATACATTTACTCAGACAGCAGTATCTTGAGACTCCAGTAATGACGATGATGACAGACCTGTGCATGATGAATGTGATGATGATGATGGTATTACTGCACTGGTATAACGAGGCCTTTAAATCAGTTCGGGAAGCGTCAGTTTCTTGATCGTCAACATTTGCTTCTGAGAGAGTGCTCTCATTGCTCAATATCGCGCCGGGAACCAATCACGGGTCTTGTCTGAGTCCCGTGGGTGTGTACAAAGCCTCTGAGAGAGTTTCTTTCTTTGTATGGCATCCTGGAAAACCGTTTATCTCGCATCACGATAAAACAACGCTGCTTTCCACAATACGGATGCCGATATGGTGGTATTTAAAAGGGGATTACTGTAAATGAAAGTTCTCTTTCTATGTGAAATGGGACATATTATATTTGATTCAACATGATTGATGTACATCTGACACAAATGAATTAGTCACTATAACATTTTATTATTATAAAAACTCCATTGATATTTGAGTCTTTAATTAAAGACCTGACAGTTGCTTATTTTGCTTAATGATGGGGTTGTGTGACAACCTTCTATGGAGGAATTAAGGCCGGGTTTTAGGGTAGCTCAGCGCAGCGGGACTACTGTTTCCACAGACAGTGGAAACGCAACTTTTTTTGGGGGGGCCTCTGTGCTGAAAGTGCGAGGCTATTAGCCCCCGCCCAGCACATTTTTAGCTTTGGCTTGCAGTTGCCTGACAGTGGAAAAGCGGCTAATGTTGAAATTATTTTGAGGATACCATGATATCGTTTTTAAAGACTGATGAATGGAGATTTCAAAATAACAGCATTTATGTGAAATATAAATGCATGTCTTTACTGTCACTTTTGATCAGTGTAATGCATCCTTGCTGAATAAAAGTATTAATTTATAAAGAATTAAAACGGTTTTGTACCTCAAATGATACTATTAATTAAATAAATTCATTACATTTATATAGCGCTTTTTATAAAGTATCTCAAAGCGCTTACATGGAAGGCGGAATCTCCTCAACCGCCACTAGAGTGCAGCATCCACCTGGATGATGCGACGGCAGCTATATTGCGCCAGAACGCTCACCACACACCAGTTTATTGGTGGAGAGGAGACAGAGTGATGATGCAGCCAATCAGAGAAAGGGGATGGTTAGGAAGCCATGATGGACAAATTTGGACAGGATGCCGGGGTTACACCCCTACTCTTGCGAAAGACATCCTGGGATTTTTAATGACCACAGAGAGTCAGGACCTCGGTTTAACGTCTCATCCGAAAGACGGTGCTCATATCAGTACAGTGTCCCGTCACTATACTGGGGCGGTAGGACTCACATAGACCAGAGGGTGAGCACCCCCTGCTGGCCTCCTAACACCACTTCCAGCAGCAATCAGGTCAGTCTCCCATCCAGGAAAATAACCACTCTCAGCCCCGCTTAGCTTTTGTGAGCAACCAGTCTTAGGCTACAGGGTGACATTGCTGCCGGCAGTATTACTTATCAATATTATCATTATAATATTATTATAATAATATTATCAATATTACTCATGACTGTGCATAATATAATTAGAAATGGAAAGAGATTAAAGTCCTTTAAAGTCATTATGACTTCTGTCCCTTTCCTTAATAGTACAGAGAAATATTAGGTTTGAACAGATTTAGTCCAGCACACGCTGGAATAATTTTCTTTGTTTCTTGCTCAGTTACAACATGAGAAAGCTGAACTGGAGCAGCACTTAGAACAGGAACAAGAGTTTCAAGTGAACAAACTGATGAAGAAGATCAAGAAGCTGGAAAACGATACAATCTCCAAACAGCTCACCTTAGAACAGGTGAATATTGAATATTGAATATTGTTCAGCGAGTACCAAAATTGTCTTCAAATGTTTGTTTGTATTCAAACGTTTTGTTCTTTAGCTCAGACGTGAGAAGATCGACTTGGAAAACACTTTAGAGCAAGAACAAGAAGCTCTTGTGAATCGGCTATGGAAACGCATGGACAAACTGGAAGCAGAAAAAAGGTCAATGCTATTCTGTTGTCAGAAACACTGCCACGGCTCACCTCAGAAATACAAACGTCGCCTTGTAACTGAGAACGTAGTTAAGCCACTTTGAATATTTAAAGTGCCCTACATGCATTTGCCTAACACCTGCTTTTGTATTTAATAGGTTAGATTTGGTATTAGGTTAGAATTGTAGTGGTTCAAATAAAAGAAAGGGACTTTTAGAGATCTTTTTTGTTCCACACCTGCAGGATTCTTCAGGAGAAGCTTGACCAGCCTGTTTCTGCTCCTCCATCCCCGAGAGACATCTCCATGGAGATCGACTCACCTGAGAATATGATGCGACACATCAGATTCCTTAAGAGTGAGGTGGAGCGTCTGAAGAAGAACCTCCGCACGGCAGAACTACAGCGTAAGTGCCACTAATGCATTTGGTCTGTCATTTGTCCTTTGACAACATGAAATATATAATTGTTCAAAAACATCTATACATGGCATTCATCAGATTCGTTGAATATTCCAATGAAAATCTTTCTTTGTACTTTTGAAAGTACACCATGTAACTTTTGGCTCTAAGAAAGTTGATTTGGTTGTGCTTTGGCTGTGTGACTGCGGATGAATATGAGCATGGAAAGATGATCCTACTGCTCATTAATCATTCATTGCTAGGCGTAAGTGATATTCCCAGTTTAGATGGGATTTCTCTCAAACTGACTAGCTAAAGATGTTACTGATGCTCACAGTACTATTGAAAATAAATGCAAGTTCACTCACAATAAAGCAACTGTCGTCTCTGTTTTCTATCTGTGAACTTGTTTGTGGAGCATATACTGTCCTGCAATTTTTCGAGAACAAAATTTGTTGTTTTTATTTTTAATGCAACGTCCATATGTACAGTGGGTATGGAAAGTATTCAGACCCCCTTACATTTTTTACTGTTATATTGCAGCCATTTGCTAAAATCATTTAAGTTAATTTTTTGTGCACACAACACCCTATATTGACAGAAAAAACACTGAAATGTTGACATTTTCAGATTTATTAAAAAAGAAAAACTAAAATATCACATGGTCCTAAGTGTTCAGACCCTTTGCTGTGACACGCAAGTGCTGATCATCTTTGAGATGGTTCTACACCATTTTAGGTCAGCTGTGTTTGATTATACATTTTCCTTAAATCATTCTGCCGTTTTTTGTCACGACTCAGGCTTTGACCCAAACCTGTAAATAATAAAAACACATTATTTCTGTGTCCCATTTACAACTCAGCCGTCTCCAAAAAGCCAAGCCAATCTTGATTCCAAAAAAAAAAAAAAAAGTTACATAGTGTACCTTTAATACTTTTATTCAGCAATGATGCATTAAATTGATCAAAAGTGGCAGTAAATACATTTTATAATGTTACAAAAGTTTTTTTTACAAATAAAGGCTGTTCTTTGGAACCTTCTATTATCAAAGAATCATGACAATGTTTTTCTGCAAACGTGACACTTGATAATAGTTAATGTTTCTTATTTATCAGCATATCACAATGATTTCTAAAGGTTTGTCACATTGAACACTGGAGGAATTCCTTCACAGGAATAAATTTCATTTTAAAATATTCAAATAGAAAGCAGTTATTCTAAAATATTTCTCAGCAGCCTTGGAGAGCATAAGAGATTTCTTTTATTTTTTTACTTCAAAAATTGTATTGACCCCAAATGGAGCGAGGGTGGGTATTTAATAAAGTAATTTAAAAAAAGCAAAGAATGTGTCCATTTGGGATATGGTAAACTTGACCTTCAGCCTTCACGGCCCAATTAAAAAGCCTCCTCAAATCCTGTTTTTTTTTTTCTTTCTTCATGGCTTTACTTTTCATGGCAGCTAGATGGCAGTATGTGCATTAACAATGGACACATTACTGATATTCTCTGTGTGACCCTGTTCTCAAGGCTATGCTTGATGAGGACTCGTGGTCATATTTTTCTCTGTGTTTGGGAATTCTATGAGAGCAAAGGCTAACCCACTTTGTTTTTACGGTTCATAAAACCCTAGTCTTTCACCCAACAGTCCATCATCTGTTATCCTGTAAGGGTGTCACAAGTTATGTTGATATGTTATCACAAAACATTTTCAGTTGCAGAATAATGTGATAACGCTACCTTAGTGACATTTATATGTACCTGTACCTGATTAATAAGTGTCAGACTGTTGTAAAGTAAGAACAAATGCTCTTGCACAATACAGTTCTGGGGTCTCATTTATAAAGCGTGCGTACGCACAAAACGGGGCTGGAAACATGCTGTTTCCAGTTTCCACGCAAAGTTTGTGATCTATAAAAAACAAACTTGACGGGAGAATGTGCGCAGCTTTAAGCAAACTTTGAGCCGTGCGTACGCACATTCTGGAGACATAGGGAATTGGCGACACAGATGGTGAGGTCGTGAATGAAGTTAGATTGTAGAAAATGTGAGAAGAACGATTATAAGAATTATTGACATTTAATTTCATACGTTATTTCCACATTATCATGAGGATTAAATCCAACAGTGTTATTTGTGCCGATTGTTTTAGGCTATATATCTAGTAAAATCCAAACGTAATTCAAAATGAATATTTAAAAAAAATTATAATAATAATCAGCGCTGACTTAGTCACATTGTCCACAACGGGAGTGCAGAGGAGATGCATCTGATGCTATCTGTGATACCGAATAGCATGAAATACCCTTTTATTAGAGAACTGCAGAACACAGTGTAAAAAGGAAATATTTTACTTTAATGTACATCATAAAGTAAAATTCTGCAAATAGTCATGAAGCACAATCACTAATCCTCATCGGTCGTAACTATTACTCTGTTCGTTACAAAACTGTCAAGAAGCATGTGTTCATTATAACATTTTTGTCTTAAGTTTTCACCCACAAAGATGTTAACGATCAGTCTATTTGCTAGAAACATATAAATCCTCCGGTGACCCAGGTGTGTAATGTTTTATGGTGGCACTGTTGGAGGATTACGCCAATGGCAGAATAAGGAGAGAACCATGGTTTCTGAGAACCCCTCACCCTGAACCTCCCGTTCACCCACAACTTCAGACTCCGGAAAGACTGGAGGACAAACAATTGGCAACATTTGATCTAAATGATAGAAATTATAATGATTAAAAATCTGTTTTTTAAAGTCGTTAAATTTGATAAATTTGACTATTTATGGTTAAAAATGGGCATGCACAGGGTGGGACATAAGGCTGGTTCACATACGCACATCTGCGGGTGATCTGTGATTTCTAAAGGGAACATTGCTTACAGATGTGCATACACGGTTTTATAAATTGGAATATTTTTTTGCCGTACACCATTTTTGGCTTTTGGGTGCACGTAAACTTTTATTTGGGATCCTCCACACAGTTTTATAATTGACTGGTCTAACGGTCTCATGCTTTTTGCCAAGTTGACCTCATTTGATTTGAAGATGTTTAGGCACTTCAATGCACTGTTACCGTATGACTTTGCCAGAGAGCTCAGATCATTCTGTGTGTGTGTTTCCAGATACAGAGAAAAGGGCTCAGTACATAGAAGAAGAGCGCCACATGCGGGAGGAAAACATTCGCTTACAGCGGAAGCTCCAGAGGGAGGTGGAACGCAGGGAGGCGCTGTGCCGACAGCTCTCCGAGAGCGAGTCCAGTCTGGAGATGGATGATGAGAGGTAGCAGCAGCCCAAACATCACGCGTAACACTAGGGATGTGCGAAATGTGTCATCTACAAATATATTGGAAATGTTTTAATGATATGGAAGCTGACGTTAAGCTTTAGTAGCAGGACTGTGACTGTTTTTTTTTTTGTTGTTGTTTTTAGATAAAAAAAATTATATATACACGCATGCCTACATAATGTTAACACAAGTACAAAGCTGACAGATGACTTTAATTTATGGAAATGTCTCCAATTTGATACGTTTCCATATTTGCAATGTAACCTTTAATTTCTAGCCTATTATTTCTTTTGTAAACAAAGAATTGTGCTTCACTCGTGTTGTAATATTACACATATGCACAACGCTTTTTGGGAGTCAGCTTGTCAACGACTAAACCAGACATGGTGCAAAAAAATACACTCAGCTAAATATCTCTATTACCGTCATCAAGAAAATATTAAGATGTGTTTTTGCCAACATCACACACCCTTACGTTGCACCTACTGCTTCACTTAGATGCTCTATTCTACCAGTTAGTTTGACTGATGAACATTTCAACCACCACCTATTGTGATGCAGGTACTTCAATGAGATGTCCGCTCAAGGCCTCCGTCCCCGTACTGTGTCCAGCCCCATTCCCTACAGCCCATCCCCATCTTCCAGCAGACCCATTTCACCAGGTACACCTTATTTACTTGAAACAGATTCAGTACACACCTGTCTTCTGGAGCAGGTCCCATCAACAGTCCTTGGCAGAACAAAGCATTCTGATTCAGACAGATAATCTACAAACCCACAAGCAAACAGTTGTTAGAAGATTGCTCTTCTAGTACAAAGTGAACTGCACAGCTTGTGAACGGCACATAATGGGTTCCATCACAAAGACTGTTGTAAAGAATAGGAATCTAAATTAACAACATGACTGAAATCCAAGCATATATCCTTCATGCATGAGCCAGATGGAATGAAAATGTTTGTAGAGATTGAAAGGGAAATCAATCTAAATATATTTTATTAGAGGGTTAGTTACTTGGCTGCACTTTTCAACATCCTGAAAGTAAATGAGGATTGGGTCTATCGAGCACCAAAAAAAACGAATGAAGCATTTTCATTTTTTTCACTAACTCATATTTAGTTAATTTGATGTCTCGTGTCAAGAGACTAATAACAGCTTGAATTTTTGACCTAAAACTACTCAAGAGACCTGGAATATACTGTCAACCACAAGTCCCACTGTAATGAACCTGTTCTGCTGCTTTTGTGTCCTTTTGAAATTCAATCCATAGTCACTGCTATTGTGTGAAAAATAGCAAACAGTTTAACAACGTGCCTCAGTGAATTTGCAAATGTCTCGCTGACTTTGTTCCTTATGTTTCGTTTTGCAGGGTTGTCGTATGCGAGCCACACAGTGGGCTTCACCCCGCCAACTACACTGACGAGAGCAGGCATGTCCTACTACAACACACCCGGCCTGCATGTTCACGTGGGAGCCTCGCACGGCATTGCAGTGAGTTCCTTCTGGTCTGCACCATCATAACTCAGGGGTGTCCAATCCTGCTCCTTGAGGGCCAATGTCCTGCAGAGATTAGCTCCAACTCCAATTAAACACCTGAATCCACTAATCAAGGTCTTACTAGACATACTAGAAACTTCCAGGCAGAGCTCAACTCTCCAGGACTGAGTTTTGGTGTAGCTTCTCTCTGGGCTGCTCCATCACAGTAAGTAAAGAACATGAACACATTTGGCATAATGATCTTTAAGAATAAAAAAAGTCAACCTCCAATTCGTATGTGTTGAATAGATACATAAACTAATTTCAATACTTATGTACTAGAGCAGTGTTTTTCAACCAGTGTGCCGTGAGAGATCGTCAGGTGTGCCGTAGAAAATTATTCAATTTGACAATAAAAAAACTTTCTGAGCGTCTACAAGCGGCAGTGGTGCTGCAGCTTTGATGTAGAGCAGGTGTGTGTCGCTCCTCCCCCCGTCAACAACCGAGTGTCGCACTACACCCCCACCCCCGAGTGGTTGGTGGTGTGCCTTGTGAATTATTTTTTTTTTTTTTTCAATGAAAATATGTACCTTGGCTCATAAAGGTTGAAAAACACTGTACTAGAGCTGCACAATTAACCATACAAAAAAATCATCAAAAAAATCAATCTTCATTCAGATACCCATGCGTTTGTATTCCTAAATGACAACAATACAATAATACCTCGGTTTTAGAGTGACTTTCAAATCGGTGTACGAGCATTGTATCGGAGTGCGAGAAAAATATTCGCCTACGCACTTTTTTTGTGTTGAAAAGATCTGATGTTCAGCATCGTCGCGCACATTTTTACTGGAAATATCCTAACGACAGCCTCTCATAAAACAGTCACGCAGTTCCAACCCCTTTATCACCCCTTAACTCGTTCATTCTCTCATTCTCTATTAAAAGTTTGACAAGTACAATCACTGTGGAATGTTCAAATCTGCTTTAGCTTCAAATAAAGATTGCGTTAATTACATTGTTACACCAGTAGTTGCGGTCAACTGACTTTAAAAGAGTGTTTTTCGTTAAATTATTCATGAGATTCGGTCAAAAAACACTGATTCATCCAGTAGTCAAATAAGTGAAGTCTTTGAGCGAGTCTTGAAATCATTTGTTCAGACAGATTTAAATTAATTAATTATTATTTTCTTTAAATGGATTGCAGCAGTTTACATTTTATCAGAACCTCTAGTAAATTGTTATTTTTAGTTGTCCATTTAGAAACGTGGGACAATTGTGACATCCATGTTAACAAAAACGAATTGCTATTTCTCAAATTATACAGAAACTCTAGTCTTTAGTATTTTAAATGAGTATTTTTGTTTAAAAACTGCTGATAACCTGTAATGCACAATGCACAGAACATTTTATTCAGTGTTCAGCAGATTGCTCCAAGCGTTAAGCAATAGTCTTTATTGTTTTGTTACGTGTTTATTGTGTGTTAAAGGTCATTTGGAAAACATTTCAAAAGTTTATCTACAAATCTTAGTCTGACATAACCTGCACACACAATATCGGTAGCTCATCACGGCCAAGTGTTAAAGGAATCATCATGAGATCATTTTTTTTTATGGTTTGGATGTTACCATAGATCTTCCTCTACACACTCATATGGTATTAATGCCTTAAACCCTGCAACTCCGTGCGATTCTCCCAAGTCAAGTTGGGTCGCGTTTATTTATATACCACTTTATATAATAGATTGCCTTAAGAAAACAGATTAAATATGACATAAGTTGTTTTGAAAGGTATTTAGTGAACTTTTCCAGAAGTTACGCGTTGGCGTACTGTTTTGAACTCCAGAAAAAAACTTTCCAAACTTAATTTTGTTCAAAACGACATTGTGTGCTTGGACTATATCAGGGTCTTCATGGTTCTAGATGGGTCTGATGTTCTAAACATCAGTTTTGTTGTATCCCATAAGTTATTGATTAATCAGTGTATTTATTGTCCATTCTCCCCCCCCCATAGAGACCTTCCCCGAGAAGAAGCAACAGTCCTGACAAATTTAAACGGCCCACGCCTCCACCTTCCCCCAACACACATGCAGGCGTGCAGCCTCCACCTCCCCCTCCACCCGCCGGACACCCAACATCATCCCATGCAGCTCCGCTGCAGCAACAGCAGTCCATGCAGCCATAGATAAAAACTGTAGCATCCTTGTTATCTTTGTCTCGCACTGAAACCATTCGTCTTGTGTTCGTAGTTTTGAGAATTGAGGCACGGGGTAGAGGCATTTCAGGCATAGAGGGAATGAACATGTCTTCGTTGTATAGCACAGTTTCAGTGAGTACGTAGTGCTTTGACGGTGTCAAGCGATCTACACCTATAGCAATCTCATAGAAATTGCCTGGTCATAGATGGATAAAAAAAATACCTTTGAGGAAATGATGTGGTCTTATATTTTTCATCATTTAACATGTTTCCATGTTCAGGCACTTTAAAAGTGTCATCAGAGTAGACCAGTAGAACATTCCAGAAATCCACAGGTACTTTCTGTCGGCAGGTTCAGTACTCCAGGTGGACACTCTATCTAATGGCCTTTTATTGATGAAACTCTGGCTCAAATATTACAATCATAAGAAGTGTTTCAGAAAGAGGGGGATAAGAATCATACAGCAATATGCTTTTGATGGTTGCCTCATAAACGTATTAGGAAAGCAAAAGCGCAAAACATGTTAATCATGCTGTCAATAATTTGCATTAGTCATCAATCTCACAAAAACTGATAATTTGCATAAGAAATAGTGAAATCTGATTATTTCCTTTCATATTATATACACACACACACACACACACACACACATACATGTATGTGTGTATATCAATTTATATATAAAAAGGAGAAAAAAAGGATTAATTTTGTTTATGCAAAATATGTTATTTCATTTTTTCCTGACAGTAAGTGACTTTTTGCAGTGTTTGTATGAGAACGTTTTGTGGCTGCTGCAGATGTAATGAATTGTTGGCATCTGACAGACTTTAATCCTCCTGGTAGATTCTAAAAGCATTTTGACATTTCAACAACCGACACTTGATGCGTTTAACATTGCAGATTAGAAAAGAAGAGTGTGTGTGTGTTTGTGTAGTGATTTTGGTTTTGTTTCTTCTTACAAACACACCTGCAGCTCTTTTCTGCTAAACAGTGTCTGGTGCCACTGTGATCTTTGTTTTCTTACAGAGTATAAAGTTGTATTTGGAAATGAGTTAAAGCATGTGTAAATATACTTTTTGTATGCTTTGCAAACAAATCTAATGAGGGTCCCATTTGAAAAGTGAAGGTCAGACCAATGATTCATTGCCTCGTACTAACTTGACTTACGTTTCCTAAAGCAAACTGATCGCGAGTTCCTTTGTTAGTACAACAGAACTTGCGACCATCTCTGTCTAATGATGCTTTTGGGAAACGCACTCCTGCTTGGTTATAGTAAGTTGTTATTTGATTACTGTGGCCAAGCACTCTCAAAAACACGACTGTCATGAATTCATCCTTTAATACAGGGTGTGTCTGTAAAGTTTTTGTCTGTCTTTCACCATGTATTCATTCGCTCAAGCAGTAGAGACAGGAATGTATTTAATTTAGTGCTTCTTTTTTTCTTTTTACCGTTGTCGCTGTAAATATTCATGCATTTGTATAGAAAAAGAATGCTTTGTTCATTTGACCTCAGTTTTACCAGAGTTTGTCTTGTTTTTTGTCCTTTCCAGTCCCACTCACTTTTTATTTTAATACTGTTGACGAATGATTGTAACGTTTGCTCATTTTACTGCTATCATTAACAGATTAGGAAACCTTTGATCCGTAACTCACTGTGGTTTTGCTCTATCTTATCCCCACATCAGACTATTAATGCCTTAATATGTGGTTCAGTGATTTGTTTGTCACCACAGATACTATTTCTGGTTTGCATTGCATAATTTGTAAAGTAAAAACTTGCTATATTATGTATTATTTTGGTTATTAAAACAATGATAAATAACTGGAGATCTTGAATTGTTGTAAAAACTCCAATGTCCTTACACTGTTTTCTTTTTTTTTACTATTATTTGCAGGATAAATTCTGTCCTATGTGATGTTAAATCTCTAAATGCCTTAAATATAAATGCTTTGACATTAATCTGCTGGTTGAATTGCATTGCAAAATTAATCACCTCTTCACGGAGTCGGTGGTCAACAGTTTACACGTCAATTTCAATCTCACTATTTTTCCTAGTAAATTTTTCAGCCTAATCTGCAGGTCTCATAACGTCAAGTAATGTTTTCTTAAAGCTATTTGAGATATTTTGTGGGAGTGCTGTTTGGAAACTCTTCTGGCAGCTTTTCTTCTCGTTCCCACGCGCAGTTGCGCTGGGCTTTATCTTTGCAGTCCTTTCTCTCTGTACAAAAGACCTTGGTCTGATACTGTGAGAAATTTAGCTTGGTCTATTGAACTACAGCAACTTTTCCATTATGCATTTTTCCTAATTATATGCTTGTCATTCCTATAATTGTATATTTGTTTGTGTGTGTATACACGCACACCAACATTCAGTCTTTCTTGTGCATGTAGGAAAGAAAGACAGTGAATCTTGTTGGTTTGGATCAAAATGTAGCAAAAAGGGCTAATACAAGATGGCAGACTTCATTTTTGTTAACTTTTTGAGATCAATTTTGGGTGCAAATTACGTTTTTTATGCCACATTATATGTGGCGTTATGAAACGGGTCTGAAGTGTTGACTCTGGTCTCTTTAAGATGTGAAAGCAGGCAGATGATCCTGGTAACACGTGTCCCTGCTCTATGGTCATCATCATCAACCGGTTCTGACTGGAACTGCAGCGCACACACACGTACGGGTGCACGTGTCTTGTGTTTACAATGTAACTTACAGTAATATCATTCAAAATTAAAGCAGTCAAATCAAGCTAATTCCATAAACGGAGTCTATATACGTCGTTTATTGTCACGAGAAATATCCCATTACTGCGTAGAGGATGATGGCTGTAAATATGCATATACCAAATATATATGGTATTTATAATTTCAAGAGTGTAAAGCAATCGTTTAAGAGTTAACGGTGTTGGGTTGTCACTTCTAACAGGCTGGGTTTGTTGTCACTGATAAAGAAAGGAAGTTAAAGCATCGAAATGTGAAGCTGGACCAGCGAGAACAGCTTCAAACCGGTTTAAACGCCTGGCAACAAAAGCCGGAGCTCGAGCAGAAACGCACAGGGATGGAGGACAGACCACTCACACAATCATTCATCTCACCTTATGGCACAGTTATGGGATGGCATGACTTGGCATTTAAAATCATAGCACCGGAGTGTCCAGAAAGCCAGTTCAAAATCTGAACTGATTTTATCACGGGAAATATCCTCATTTCCCGGTTGGGGAGGTAAGACATTACATTCATTATCTTAGTGAGATGTTATAGTGTTTTTAGTAGTAATATTCTG
The DNA here is from genome assembly GCA_037043235.1 of Rhodeus uyekii. Classification (NCBI taxonomy): domain Eukaryota; kingdom Metazoa; phylum Chordata; class Actinopteri; order Cypriniformes; family Acheilognathidae; genus Rhodeus; species Rhodeus uyekii. Next base: position 1,519,434 of record JAWRVZ010000160.1, read on the forward strand.
TAATATAATGGATATTTCCCATCGCAAACATGCATTTAGCTTTAAAATTAAGCCTATGCGTAGTTTTAAATATTGTTCTTTTCGGGGTTTTTTACGTTGATAATATTCACAACAATAGTTTGAATTTTAAAAATGTGTGAAACTAAAATAAATTAATTAATAAAAAGCTGAAAATTAGCCAGTACAGTATTCTGGTCGGGTTCAGGAGCGCGCACGGTTGCAGGCAGCTGTGTGTCCGTGCGCGTCCCCGAATTCGCTCGTGCACTGCGTTCAAGCGCTTCCCGCATCCTGCTCTTTAGAGACGAAGTTCAGTTGAGTTTTAAATTCAAGATACTTTCCTCTACGAATAAAATCTGATACATTAATAATAATAATAAAGGTTTGCAGAACATCTAAGCTGATTTGTGTCAAACAATTAAAGTGGTAAAATGAAACAAATCTCCGTTCTGTAGAACGTGAGTGTGTAAGAAATTAAATTATTATTTTCTTTCTTTGGCTGAACTGTTTCTGTACATGTGTTTTCACCACAGTAATCCATTGCAAACATGAGCGCCCGGACCACTAAGCAAGCCCCGGACGGAGGATGGGGTTGGGTCATTGTGGTGGCCTCTTTCATGGGTCAGCTCCTGGCCTACGGCTCGCCCCAGTCCGTGGGGGTGCTTTACCCGGAATGGCTGAACACCTTCCAGGATAGCAAAGGCATGACAGCGTGGGTCGGCTCTCTCGTGTCTGGGGTCGGACTCATTGCAAGTGAGTTCTCAGCACTGATATGAGATACTTTAGCTTAATTATTCTACCCTGAAAAAATAGATGCACTTTGTTTCCAGGTAAATATACCATTGTAAATATAAACCACAATGAGTGTAATGCCTATGCTTTCCAACTCCATATGATCATAATTCGACTTCAAACTATAAATACCGAGCAATTATTAAAAGAAAGGTTTCTCATCCTTTTGTATTAAGCCTTGACCTTGTTTGTCATTATGAAACTTGTTTACCAATATAAAATGAAGAGTAGCGTGTCAAATCAATAGGGCTACAATTGTGACTAACGATTTTCGATTGTGTCAGAGGGACATTGGATGTCATGTCCTTTGTTTTCAAAAGTTGTCTAGATCATTTTAAGCAGCTGTTGATTGCAGTTTCCCATTCTCTAATGAGATGATGCTTTTGTCCTTTTGCACAGGTCCCATCTGCAGTGCCTGTGTTGAGAACTTCGGGGCCAGACCTGTGACCATCTTCAGTGGGGTCATGGTTTCCGGAGGGCTCATGCTTAGCGCTTTTGCACCCAATGTTCAGTTTCTCATATTTTCCTATGGGATAGTTGTTGGTAAGTATCTCATGTTTCAGAGTTACCTTGTGTCATAGGCTACGTCTACATTAATCCAGAAACATTGCACATGTAAAAATTAGACCCCAAAATATCTCACCGTTCACTGATGTATCCAGGTCGCACACAGTCATCTACGGTATATATATATGTTTGGACTAAAATGCAATTACTCATGTTTTCTTTAAATTCTTTTCATTTTCATTATACAGGACTCGGTTGTGGACTTGTTTACGCTGCTACTGTAACCATCACTTGCCAGTATTTTGACAAGAGACGCGGTCTTGCTCTCGGCATTGTTACAACAGGTAAATAAATGATCAGTCAAAAATAATACACTACAAGTCCAATATCTGGGGCATATTCTTTGTACGTCGCTTACTACAGCCAAGATCAGATGACACATCCGAGATGAGATAATCGCGCTAACTATGATCTGGATGATTCGGTTCTTCGAACGCACCTGTTTTTAACGATTAGTATAGCTGGATTGAGTTATCTGAGATCATTGCATGTGCTGGCTTAAAAGGGGATATGTATCGAGAGTAGAAACACTGATCAGCAACATTTTGATTGGTCAGCGAGCATGCTGAAAGAGCGCACACAGTGTTTCTCAGCGGCGCATCGCTGAATTTCAGTGTTTAATTAAAACACAAGGAAACACTTTAAAGGCTGCAAACGCCTATGATTGTTTCAAAGCAGCTTTACAGGAAAAACAATATAAACAAAGTTTGTTTGGCTGAACAGAAGCCCCAAAAGAGCAGGTGAATCAATATAATTGATGAATTTTAAGTGTTAAGTTTCCCCAACTGAGTAAGCCATAGGCGACAGCGGCAAGGAACCAAAACTCCGGCAGGTGACGTAACGAATGAAGAATAGAATGGAGAAAAAACCTTGGGAGAAACCAGGCTCAGTTGGGGGACCAGTTCTCCTCTGGCCAACAGCCAAACAGTGCATGATTATTATATTAACAACAATTCAAGTCCAATATGAAGTCCAATTCGGTCCGGTTAGAGATGGGTTCATGATCGTCACAGGGGAGGGTCTAATAGAGTCACGATCTCCGCAGACACTTCAGGGTAGTGCTGTGCTCGTGTCCAGGTCCTTCATCTGATCTGGATACGGCCCGGATCCAGCTGACCACGGTAACCTCGGAATAAACAGAGACCAATATCAGCGTAGATGCCATTCTTCTTCTGATGTATCGAGTACATCAGGTGTTATGGGAATGTTCCCGGTTCCGGCTTATCTAAATTATGCAGCCTAACAATCATTTTACATGATTTGGATTAAAAATGTATGTATAATGTGTTATGTGTATGCCAGGTTGAAGAGATGTGTTTTTAGTCTACATTTAAACTGACAGAGTTGTGTCTGCTTCCCGAACTGTAATAGGAAGACTGTTCCAGAGTTTAGGAGCTAAATAGGAAAAGGATCGACCGCCAGCAGTTGACTTTGATATTCTTGGTATTATAAGCTGGTCAGTATTTTGGGATTGCAATAGACGTGAAGGACTATAATGTGTTAAGAGATCGCTCAAGTACTGTGGAGCTAAACCATTTAATGCTTTGTAAGTAATTAGCAAGATTTTAAAATGTATTCTGTGTTTAATAGGAAGCCAGTGCAAGTTTGACAGAACTGGGCTAATATGCTCATACTTCCTGGTTCTAGTAAGAACTCGAGCTGCTGCATTTTGGACCAGCTGGAATTTGTTTATTAAGCGTGCAGGGCAACCACCTAGTAAAGCATTACAATAATCTAGCCTTGAACTCATGAACGCATGAACTAACTTTTCCGCATTTGTCTTAGATAGCATATGTCGCAATTTAGATATATTTTTAAGATGGAAGAACGGCGTTTTACAGATGCTAGAAAAATGGCTTTCAAATGAAAGATTGGTATCAAAGAGCACACCCAGGTTTCTAACTGACGACGAAGACTTGACAGAGCAGCCATCGAGTGTTAGGCAGTAGTCTAGATTATTATGTGCTGAACTTTTTGGTCTAATAATTAGAATCTCTGTTTTTTCAGAATTTAGCAGTAGAAAGTTATTAGTCATCCAATTTTTTATATCAGTTATGCATTCTGTTAATTTAGGGAATTTGTTCGTTTCATCAGGATGAGAAGAAATATAGAGCTGAGTATCATCAGCGTAACAATGAAAGCTAATGCCATGCTTCCTAATAACTGCACCCAAAGGAAGCATGTACAGGGTGAAAAGCAATGGTCCTAGTACTGAACCTTGAGGAACTCCATACTGAACCCGTGACCGATATGACATCTCCTCATTTACTGCTACAAACTGATAACGGTCAGATAACACACAGCAATACACACAGTTTGAGCTGTTGTTAACGCCCGACTACGACTAATTGTATCTAAATTAACTAGATACCATCACGTGAAAAACTATAGTTTATATATATATATATATATATATATATATATATTTAAATTATATTATAATTATATTAAATATATTATATTGCACCTTCAACAACAGGTTTCTCTCGTAAAAACGGACAGGACATGCTGCGACAGACTTCCCATATCACTTCCGCTTATAAAGCCGTGATCTAGTCCTGCTAATATGAAGTAAGCCTGCTCCCGAGCAGGTTCAATTAAACTGACCTGTTACTATGACAACAAGTCCCGGATGAACGTCGAAGTACCGAACAATCCAAGATCATGCGAAATCGTCAACAATCTAATCCAGCTAAGTGAGTTAGCGAGGTACGAAGAATATGCCCCATAGGACACACTTGTTTTTGACTGAATTTGTGTTTCTCACTATTTTAAAAACCTTTTAATCTAAAAAGCATGAATATAAATTTCTTTACAAAACTGCCTTTTTTTTCTTCCAATGCTGCTCTTTCAACTCCTCCAATGCAGATTAAAAGCAAGTAAAAATAATATAAAAAATGGTTGACTATAAAAAATGACTAATGTATATTTTGTAAATGTGTAAAAAAGTACTTTATTAGGGTGCCACGATTTTTGGGGGAAAAAAATCAATTTGTGATTTTTGCATTTGGCAGATGCTTTTATCCAAAGCGACTTACATTACATTCACGGCACGCATTAACATTCTAATTAGAAATTCCTTGGAAATTAATTACTAATAAACTACCTTTTTTTCTAATTAACATTGCGATTATGATTTAAAATTGGATTAAAAATATTCCAGGTTTGCTGTGCTTGTTTGTAGAGCTGCACAATTTGCCCCGAAATATAAATAAATAAATATTTATATACATTTATTGCATCATCATAGCTTCTCTTTTGTTGATGACCACTTTTCATTACGTTTGGAAAGATGGTTGGTGCTGGTGATGTTCGCATTCCCAAACGCACATTTAAAGTGACCCAAACTCAGATTCATGTAGAGTTCGCATGGAGCAGTTTCTGTGAACCGCTGCTGCAAACACTGGCAGATAATGAGCTATTCACGTCACAACACAGCGCTGCAATGTCTACAAAGATCAAAGTCCACGATAAATTGAGTTATTGCCTCCCAAACAAAAGAACCAATTTTGAACTGCCTGAAATGAGTCATCTGTAATTTCACATTTGCTTTCACCACAAACCTACAGAGGTTTTTAACAAATTGATGTTCCAAAAGATGAGGACTCTGGCTTGAATTTATTCAGTAAATTCAAATCCTTACTGTTTTATCCCTATGTATCAAGAGCTGAAGAAGCTGAACCAAATATGGTAATGGAAGTTTGGTTTCTGACAAAAGATGCAAGCAATAGAGCAATCACAACACATGGAGCCATCTGACCAATCAGAGCAGTGTAGGCACTTGGAAAGAAGAGGTTTAGAAAGACAGAGTATTTTATTGCACTGTTTGACACTGGAAAAGAGGTGGGTGGATGGATGGAATATATATATATATATATATATATATATATATATATATATATATATACAGTAATACCTCGGTTTACGAGTTTAATTCGTTCCAAGAGTGAGCTCGTAAACTAAAATGCTCGTACACCAAAACAAATTTCCCCATAAGAATGCACTAAAAATCAATTAATTCATTCCACATGACCACAAACGCCCATTTTAAATATTTTTTTGGTTTTACCCTATTAATTGCAGTTAAAATTTTAACCATTAAGATCTCATATAAATACTAATTAATAATTGACAATTAAACTCTAAAAATACTTGACAATTTACTGTAATGGACTTCAGGTTTGAGCAGCCTGCTTGGAGGAGAGAGAGGAGGGAGGAGGGGGAGCGGGGAAAGCAAGGATGAAAGCAAATGAGTGAATTTATTATAATAGTGCAGAAAACAAAGGAAGTGATAATCCAGAGTTAAAGTCGTGGAACATGGGAGCCGCAAGAGAACGAATTCGCTGGAACCTCGAGAGAACAAATTTGCGGGAGCCGCGAACGAACGAATTTGCGGGAGCCGCGAGAGAACGAACTTGCGGGAGCCTTGAACGAACGAATGCGCGGGAGCCAAGCAAGGGAGATAGGCAGATGATATGAGAATTAAGTGACCACACACACATACACACTCAGGCAGAACTAGGAGACACTGAATTCATGAACCAGTTACTGCTTAGAGGTACTGTATGTGTATATTTCACTACGTGAACAATAGCGATCACAATTAATTAATATTTAGAATATGAGGTAAAAACTTCTGTAAATCAGTATCACTGTGCTAAGCTAAGCTGAGAGAATGAATGAGTGATAGGGGTGATAAAGGGGTTGGAACCTCCTGACTGTTATGAGAGGCTGTCATTAGGATATTTCATGTAAAAATGCGCACAAGGATGCTGAGCGTTAGGACTTTTTCCACACAAAACTGCGCAGGGGTGAGGGAAAATTTTTCTCGTACACCGATACAATGCTCGTACACCGATTCGACCCTCCATGCTCGTACACCGATTTGCTCGTAAACCGAGGTATTACTGTATATATACACACACACACACACACACACCATATTTTCCCACATATAACCTGCATATGCAGATAATCCGCACTCATATAGTTTTGGGGTTTCGTGTAAAAATCGTTGGTATAACCCGCATTCATAGATTGAAGAAACTTTTTTGTGTAAGTTCACATTTCGAATTTCAAATCTTGCTCGCATGACGTCAATGATCCATAACTGTTCAGGTCCGGTACACAGTGCTTGTGTGCGAAATTGTTGAGATGAGAAGAGCCCGCCCTCATGCCCTTCTTGCATGATTGACAGGTCAGACAGCCTATCTGCGCCAGCTGTCAGAGTGATAGGACAAGCGCCAGAGACAAATATAGCTGCTAGCAGCCATCACGGGGCCAAGCGCAAGGAGGGCATTAAATGTCATGCCGACATGGCTGGCATCATCAGACCAACGGCAGTAAGAATCTAAAGACATTTCAATATGACTTAAGTCTAAATGGCTGAAAAATCAACAATACGGTCTTTAGTATTTCGATTTAATGGTTTATCACATTCAATCAACAGGCAGCGCTGTAACCAAATTGTAGTGTCAATTCATGTGGTACATTGAGAGTGTGGTGACATTGACACATGCAAAGTTTGCTTTCAATTGGGTAAACCATTGCTGACAGAGCACTAAAGTCATGTGTTTGTTAAACATAGCATCTTATAAGAAAAATCGAAATGGCAGACGCTCAAAATGGCCGATATGGGAAAATTTGGTATCACAGGGCTCGGCATGACCCACTGGATCTAAAGACAGCAGTTTCATGATTTTTAGACAAAGCGTTCAGGAGTTATAATCAAAAATGTCAGTTTTTTTATATCTCCTGACCACTAGGGGGCAGAGCGCCAAAACTCTGCAGGTAGCCTCAGACCATGATTGACATAACACACACCTAGTTTGGTCAGAAAACACTAATGCGTTGCGGAGATAAAGCCTCAATTTCATTTTTGCGACCATTACGTCGGATTCTTTCGCGAGTTATTCGTAAACGGTTTGACATATCAACTTTCTTTGGATAACTTTTTGTCATGATGGTCTGGAGATGATGTGGTTTAATTTTGGTGAAAATTGGACAAACGGTCTGGGAGGAGTTCGAAAAAGTAGGTTTTTAAAGAAAAACAACATGGTGGACAAGAAGTTTGGCCGACTATGACAAATTTGGTATCTGTGTTCTTGGTTTGACCCAAGGAACGTATAAAGATAATTTGTTTTACCATAGGTTAACGCACTCAAAAGTTATTACCATATTTGTAAATTTGGTTATAATTTTTGACCACAAGGGGGTGCTGCCTCGAAACTTTTTGAGTCGTATCAAGGTTAGGTGCCGAAGACACATATTGAGTTTCGTAACGGTACGCCAATATCTTTGTTAAATATAGCAATTTATGACAATATTCAAAATGGCCGACGCTCAAAATGGCCGATATGGGAAAATTTGGTATCGCACGACTCGGTATAATGCACTGAATCTAAAGAGACCAGTTTTATTATTTTTGGCCAAAGCGTTCAGAAGTTATAAGCAAATATTTAACTTTTTCATATCTCCTGACCACTAGGGGGCACAGCGCCAAAACTCTGCAGGTAGCCTCAGATCATGATTGACATAACACACACCTAGTTTGGTCAGAAAACGCTAATGCGTTGCGGAGATAAAGCCTCAATTTCATTTTTGCGACCATTACGTCGGATTCTTTCGCGAGTTATTCGTAAACGGTTTGACATATCAACTTTCTTTGGATAACTTTTTGTCCACATTGTCTGGAGATGGTGTGGTTCAATTTTCGTTGAAATCGGAAAAACGGCCTAGGAGGAGTTCGAAAAAGTAGGTTTTTCATAAAATTCAAAATGGCGGGAAAAATTTCATGACGGAAAATGACGTCATAGGGTGCAATCGAATCGTCTTGAGCCAAGGAATCAGTGGACATAAGAATTTTGTTTCTAGGTCATACGGTTCAAAAGTTATTAGCATAAACGTTAGTTCAACTTTGGACAGTTGGTGGCGCTAGAGATATTGAGTTAGAGACTTCAAATTTGTTATGGTCAATGATTGGACTGTCTTTAATGAGTGTGCCAACTTTTATCATTTTCCCGCATACGGTTCTATGGGATGCCATAGACTTTCATGGCGGAAGAAGAAGATGAAGAATAAATATAGCTGCAAGCAGCAATGACGGGGCCAAGCACAAACAGGGCATTGACGTGGCCGGCAGCATAAGAGCAATTGAAGAAAATCAACAACTAAATGCATTTTAATATGATTTTAGGCTAAATGGCTGAAAAATCATTAATACAGACACTGTAATTTGAATGAAAAGTTTAGCGCTTTGGACCAATAGTTGGCGCTGTGTCCAAATTGTTAGAATTGGGTCCGAGTAATGTGACAATGAAATCTGCAAAGTTTGGTGTTATTTGGACAAAACATTACTGACTTAAAGCATTAAAGTCATTTTGTCATCACTACCTCAAATTTGTAATTGCGGTATACGAAAACGGTTTTGTCTATCGACACGAAATCCATAACTTTTTGTCAACTCAGTCTGAAGATGATACGATTCAATTTTGGTGAAAATCGGACAAACGGTCTGGGAGGAGTTTGAAAAAGTAGGTTTTTTAATAAAACAACATGGCGGACATGAAATTAAGGCAAACTATTTCAAATTTGGTATCTGTGTTCTCGGCTTGACCCAAGGAACATATTAAGATCATTTCTTTTAAAATAGCTTAATGTAATCAAAAGTTATTCGCATTTTTGTAAATTGTGTTATAATTTTTGACCACAAGGTGGCGCTGCTCCGAAACTTTTTGCGTAGTGTCACATCAAGGTCCCAAAGACTCATATTGAGTTTCGTAATGATTCGCCAATGCGTTTGTTAAATATAGCATTTTAGGACAAAATTCAATATGGCCGACGCCCAAAATGGCCGATATGAGAAAATTTGGTATCGCACAACTCAGCATGATGCCCTGAATCTAAAGAGAGCAGTTTTATGATTTTTGAGCAAAGTGTTCAGAAGTTATGAGCAAAAAAGTCAATTTTTTATATCTCCTGACCACTAGGGGCCAGTGCGCCAAAACTCTGCAGGTAGCCTCAGATTATGACTACTATGACACACACCAATTTTGGTCTGAATACGCAAATGCGTTGCGGAGATATAGCCTCAAGTTCATTTTTGCGGCAAATTCGTCGAACTCTTTTGCAAGTTTATCAAAAACGGAATGACCAATCAACTTGATTCTCATAACTTTTTTTCTACATACTCAGGAGATGATGTGGTTCAATTTTTGTGAGAATCAGACAAACAACCTAGGAGGAGTTTGAAAAAGTTGGTTTTTCATAAAATTCAAAATGTCGGACAAATTATCATAAAGGAAATGACGTCATAGGGTCCAATCGAATCAACATGAGCCAAGGAATCAGTGGACAAAGGAATTTTGTTTCTAGCCCTTATGGTTTAAGAGTTATTAGCATAAATGTAAGTGTAACTTTGGACAGTTGGTGGCGCTAGAGGGATTGAGGTAGAGACTCCAAAATTGGTGTGGTCAATGACTGGACTGTCCTCTATGTGTGTGCCAAATTTCATCATTTTCCCACTTACGGTTCTATGGGCTGCCATTGACTTCTGGGTGGAAGAAGAATAATAATAAATATAGCTGCAAGCAGCAATGACGGGGCCAAGCACAAACAGGGCATTGACGTGGCCGGCAGCATAAGAGCAATTGAAGTAATCAACAACTAAATGCATTTTAATATGATTTTAGGCTAAATGGCTGAAAAATCATTAATACAGACACTGTAATTTGAATGAAAAGTTTAGCGCTTTGGACCAATAGTTGGCGCTGTGTCCAAATTGTTAGAATTGGGTCCGAGTAATGTGACAATGAAATCTGCAAAGTTTGGTGTTATTTGGACAAAACATTACTGACTTAAAGCATTAAAGTAATTTTGTCATCACTACCTCAAATTTGTAATTGCGGTATACGAAAACGGTTTTGTCTATCGACACGAAATCCATAACTTTTTGTCAGCACAGTCTGAAGATGATACGATTCGATTTTGGTGAAAATCGGACAAACGGTCTAGGAGGAGTTTGAAAAAGTAGGTTTTTGAATGAAACAACATGGCGGATATGAAATTTAGGCAAACTATGTCAAATTTGGTATCTGTGTTCTCGGTGTGACCCAAGGAACATATTAAGATCATTTGTTTTAAAATAGCTTAATGTAATCAAAAGTTATTAGCATTTTAGGAAATTGTGTTATAACTTTTGACCACAAGGTGGCGCTGCCCCGAAACTTTTGGTGTAGGTTCAAATCAAGGTCCCAAAGACACATACTGAGTTTCGTAATGATACGCCAATGCGTTTGTTAAATATAGCATTTTACGACAAATTTCAAAATGGCCGACACCCAAGATGGCCGATATAAGAAAATTTGGTATCGCACGACTCAGCATGATGCCCTGAATCTAAAGAGACCAGTTTTATGATTTTTGACCAAAGTGTTCAGAAGTTATGAGCAAAAAAGTCAATTTTTTATATCTCCTGACCACTAGGGGGCAGTGCGCCAAAACTCTGCAGGTAGCCTCAGATTATGACTACTATGACACACACCAATTTTGGTCTGAATACGCAAATGCGTTGCGGAGATATAGCCTCAAGTTCATTTTTGCGGCAAATTCGTCGAACTCTTTCGCAAGTTTATCAAAAACGGAATGACCAATCAACTTGATTCTCATAACTTTTTGTCTTCATAGTCTGGAGATGATGTGGTTCAATTTTCGTGAAAATCGGACCAACGGCCTAGGAGGAGTTCGAAAAAGTTTGTTTTTCATAAAATTCAAAATTGCGGAAAAATTTTCATGACGGAAAATGACGTCATAGGGTGCAATCGAATCGGCTTGAGCCAAGGAATCAGTGGACAAAGGAATTTTGTTTCTAGCCCTTATGGTTCAAGAGTTATTAGCATAAATGTAAGTGTAACTTTGGACAGTTGGTGGCGCTAGAGGGGTTGAGGTAGAGACTCCAAAATTGGTGTGGTTAATGATTGGACTGTCCTCTATGTGTGTGCCAAATTTCATCATTTTCCCACTTACGGTTCTATGGGCTGCCATTGACTTCTGGGTGGAAGAATAATAATAATAAATATAGCTGCAAGCAGCAATGACGGGGCCAAGCACAAACAGGGCATTGACGTGGCCGGCAGCATAAGAGCAATTGAAGTAATCAACAACTAAATGCATTTTAATATGATTTTAGGCTAAATGGCTGAAAAATCATTAATACAGACACTGTAATTTGAATGAAAAGTTTAGCGCTTTGGACCAATAGTTGGCGCTGTGTCCAAATTGTTAGAATTGGGTCCGAGTAATGTGACAATGAAATCTGCAAAGTTTGGTGTTATTTGGACAAAACATTACTGACTTAAAGCATTAAAGTCATTTTGTCATCTCTACCTCAAATTTGTAATTGCGGTATACGAAAACGGTTTTGTCTATCGACACGAAATCCATAACTTTTTGTCAGCACAGTCTGAAGATGATACGATTCGATTTTGGTGAAAATCGGACAAACGGTCTAGGAGGAGTTTGAAAAAGTAGATTTTTGAATGAAACAACATGGCGGATATGAAATTTAGGCAAACTATGTCAAATTTGGTATCTGTGCTCTCGGTGTGACCCAAGGAACATATTAAGATCATTTGTTTTAAAATAGCTTAATGTAATCAAAAGTTATTAGCATTTTAGGAAATTGTGTTATAACTTTTGACCACAAGGTGGCGCTGCCCCGAAACTTTTGGTGTAGGTTCAAATCAAGGTCCCAAAGACACATACTGAGTTTCGTAATGATACGCCAATGCGTTTGTAAAATATAGCATTTTACAACAAATTTCAAAATGGCCGACGCCCAAAATGGCCGATATAAGAAAATTTGGTATCGCACGACTCAGCATGATGCCCTGAATCTAAAGAGACCAGTTTTATGATTTTTGACCAAAGTGTTCAGAAGTTATAAGCAAAAAAGTCAATTTTTTATATCTCCTGACCACTAGGGGGCAGTGCGCCAAAACTCTGCAGGTAGCATCAGATTATGACTACTATGACACACACCAATTTTGGTCTGAATATGCAAATGCGTTGCGGAGATATAGCCTCAAGTTCATTTTTGCGGCAAATTCGTCGAACTCTTTCGCAAATTTATCAAAAACGGAATGACCAATCAACTTGATTTCCATAACTTTTTGTCTCCATAGTCTGGAGATGATGTGGTTCAATTTTTGTGAGAATCGGACAAACGGCCTAGGAGGAGTTCGACAAAGTAGGTTTTTCATAAAACTCAAAATTGCGGAAAAATTTTCATGACGGAAAATGACGTCATAGGGTGCAATCGAATCGGCTTGAGCCAAGGAATCAGTGGACAAAGGAATTTTGTTTCTAGCCCTTATGGTTCAAGAGTTATTAGCATAAATGTAAGTGTAACTTTGGACAGTTGGTGGCGCTAGAGGGATTGAGGTAGGGACTCCAAAATTGGTGTGGTCAATGATTGGACTGTCCTCTATGTGTGTGCCAAATTTCATCATTTTCCCGCATTCGGTTCTATGGGCTGCCATTGACTTGTGGGTGGAAGAAGAAGCGGAAGAATAATAATAATAAGAACGAGAACGGATACAATAGGTGCCTCCGCACCTTCGGTGCTTGGCCCCTAATAAGAACGAGAACGATTACAATAGGTGCCTCCGCACCTTCGGTGCTTGGCCCCTAAATATAGCTGCAAGCAGCAATGACGGGGCCAAGCACAAACAGGGCATTGACGTGGCCGGCAGCATAAGAGCAATTGAAGTAATCAACAACTAAATGCATTTTAATATGATTTTAGGCTAAATGGCTGAAAAATCATTAATACAGACACTGTAATTTGAATGAAAAGTTCGCTTTGGACCAATAGTTGGCGCTGTGTCCAAATTGTTAGAATTGGTTCCGAGTAATGTGACAATGAAATCTGCAAAGTTTGGTGTTATTTGGACAAAACATTACTGACTTAAAGCATTAAAGTCATTTTGTCATCACTACCTCAAATTTGTAATTGCGGTATACGAAAACGGTTTTGTCTATCGACACGAAATCCATAACTTTTTGTCAGCACAGTCTGAAGATGATACGATTCGATTTTGGTGAAAATCGGACAAACGGTCTAGGAGGAGTTTGAAAAAGTAGGTTTTTGAATGAAACAACATGGCGGATATGAAATTTAGGCAAACTATGTCAAATTTGGTATCTGTGTTCTCGGTGTGACCCAAGGAACATATTAAGATCATTTGTTTTAAAATAGCTTAATGTAATCAAAAGTTATTAGCATTTTAGGAAATTGTGTTATAACTTTTGACCACAAGGTGGCGCTGCCCCGAAACTTTTGGTGTAGGTTCAAATCAAGGTCCCAAAGACACATACTGAGTTTCGTAATGATACGCCAATGCGTTTGTAAAATATAGCATTTTACGACAAATTTCAAAATGGCCGACGCTCAAAATGGCCGATATAAGAAAATTTGGTATCGCACGACTCAGCATGATGCCCTGAATCTAAAGAGACCAGTTTTATGATTTTTTACCAAAGTGTTCAGAAGTTATAAGCAAAAAAGTAAATTTTTTATATCTCCTGACCACTAGGGGGCAGTGCGCCAAAACTCTGCAGGTAGCCTCAGATCATGACTACTATGACACACACCAAGATTGGTCTGAATACGCAAATGCGTTGCGGAGATATAGCATCAAGTTCATTTTTGCGGTAAATTCGTTGAATTCTTTCGCAAGTTATTCTTAAACGGTTTGACCAATCAACTTTATTCTCATAACTTTTTGTCTATATAATCTGGAGATGATGTGGTTCAATTTTGGTGAGAATCGGACAAATGGCCTAGGAGGAGTTCGACAAAGTAGGTTTTACATAAAATTCAAAATTGCGGAAAAATTATCATGACGGAAAATGACGTCATATAGTTCAATCGAATCAGCTTGAGCCAAGGAATCAGTGGACAAAAGAAGACCAATTAAAGTAAATGCATTTTAAAATGATTTTAGGCTAAATGGCTGAAAAATCATGGATACAGACACTGTAATTTGATTTTTTTAGTTTATCGCTTTTGACCAATAGTTGGCGCTGTGTCCAAATTGTTAGAATGTGGTCACAATGAAATCTGCAAAGTTTGGTGTTATTTGGACAAAACATTACTGACATAGAGCATTAAAGTCATTTTGTCATCACTACCTCAAATTTGTAATTGCGGTAGACGAAAACGGTTTTGTCTATCGACACGAAATCCATAACTTTTTGTCAGCACAGTCGGAAGATGATACGATTCGATTTTGGTGAAAATCGGACAAACGGTCTGGGAGGAGTTTGAAAAAGTAGGTTTTTGAATGAAACAACATGGCGGATATGAAATTTAGGCAAACTATGTCAAATTTGGTATCTGTGTTCTCGGTGTGACCCAAGGAACATATTAAGATCATTTGTTTTAAAATAGCTTAATGTAATCAAAAGTTATTAGCATTTTTGGAAATTGTGTTATAACTTTTGACCACAAGGTGGTGCTGCCCCGAAACTTTTGGTGTAGGTTCAAATCAAGGTCCCAAAGACACATACTGAGATTCGTAATGATACGCCAATGCGTTTGTAAAATATAGCATTTTACGACAAAAATCAAAATGGCCAACACCCAAAATGTCCGATATGAGAAAATTTGGTATCGCATGACTCAGCATGATGCCCTGAATCTAAAGAGACCAGTTTTATGATTTTTGAACAAAGTTTTCAGAAGTTATAAGCAAAAAAATCACTTTTTTATATCTCCTGACCACTAGGGGGCAGTGCGCCAAAACTCTGCAGGTAGCCTCAGATCATGACTACTATGACACCCACCAATTTTGGTCAGAATACGCAAATGCGTTGCGGAGATATAGCCTCAAGTTCATTTTTGCGGCAAATTTGTCGAACTCTTTCGCAAATTATTCGTAAACGGTTTGACCAATCAACTTGATTCTCATAACTTTTTGTCTAGATAGTCTGGAGATGATGTGGTTCAATTTTCGTAAAAATCGGACAAAGATCCTAGGAGGAGTTCGACAAAGTAGGTTTTTCATAAAATTCAAAATTGCGGAGAAATTTTCATGACGGAAAATGACGTCATAGGGTGCAATCGAATCGTCTTGAGCCAAGGAATCAGTGTACAAAGGAATTTTGTTTCTAGCCCTTATGGTTCAAGAGTTATTAGAATAAATGTAAGTGTAACTTTGGACAGTTGGTGGCGCTAGAGGGATGGAGTTAGAGACTCCAAAATTGGTGTGGTAAATGAGTGGACTGTCCTTTATGAGTGTGCCAAATTTCATCATTTTCCCACTTACGGTTCTATGGGCTGCCATTGACTTCTGGGTGGAAGAAGAATAATAATAAATATAGCTGCAAGCAGCAATGACGGGGCCAAGCACAAACAGGGCATTGACGTGGCCGGCAGCATAAGAGCAATTGAAGTAATCAACAACTAAATGCATTTTAATATGATTTTAGGCTAAATGGCTGAAAAATCATTAATACAGACACTGTAATTTGAATGAAAAGTTTAGCGCTTTGGACCAATAGTTGGCGCTGTGTCCAAATTGTTAGAATTGGGTCCGAGTAATGTGACAATGAAATCTGCAAAGTTTGGTGTTATTTGGACAAAACATTACTGACTTAAAGCATTAAAGTCATTTTGTCATCACTACCTCAAATTTGTAATTGCGGTATACGAAAACGGTTTTGTCTATCGACACGAAATCCATAACTTTTTGTCAGCACAGTCTGAAGATGATACGATTCGATTTTGGTGAAAATCGGACAAACGGTCTAGGAGGAGTTTGAAAAAGTAGGTTTTTGAAGAAAACAACATGGCGGATATGAAATTTAGGCAAACTATGTCAAATTTGGTATCTGTGTTCTCGGTGTGACCCAAGGAACATATTAAGATCATTTGTTTTAAAATAGCTTAATGTAATCAAAAGTTATTAGCATTTTAGGAAATTGTGTTATAACTTTTGACCACAAGGTGGCGCTGCCCCGAAACTTTTGGTGTAGGTTCAAATCAAGGTCCCAAAGACACATACTGAGTTTCGTAATGATACGCCAATGCGTTTGTAAAATATAGCATTTTACGACAAATTTCAAAATGGCCGACACCCAAAATGGCAGATATAAGAAAATTTGGTATCGCACGACTCAGCATGATGCCCTGAATCTAAAGAGACCAGTTTTATGATTTTTGAACAAAGTGTTCAGAAGTTACGAGCAAAAAAGTCAATTTTTTATATCTCCTGACCACTAGGGGGCAGTGCGCCAAAACTCTGCAGGTAGCCTCAGATTATGACTACTATGACACACACCAATTTTGGTCTGAATATGCAAATGCGTTGCGGAGATATAGCCTCAAGTTCATTTTTGCGGCAAATTCGTCGAACTCTTTCGCATGTTTATCAAAAACGGTTTGACCAATCAACTTGATTCTCATAACTTTTTGTCTCCATAGTCTGGAGATGATGTGGTTCAATTTTTGTGAAAATCAGACAAACGGCCTAGGAGGAGTTCGACAAAGTAGGTTTTTCATAAAATTCAAAATTGCGGAAAAATTTTCATGACGGAAAATGACGTCATAGGGTGCAATCGAATCAGCTTGAGCCAAGGAATCAGTGGACAAAGGAATTTTGTTTCTAGCCCTTATGGTTCAAGAGTTATTAGCATAAATGTAAGTGTAACTTTGGACAGTTGGTGG
Source organism: Rhodeus uyekii (assembly GCA_037043235.1). Lineage (NCBI taxonomy): Eukaryota > Metazoa > Chordata > Actinopteri > Cypriniformes > Acheilognathidae > Rhodeus > Rhodeus uyekii. Next base: position 1,536,517 of record JAWRVZ010000160.1, read on the forward strand.
CGCTAGAGGGATGGAGTTAGAGACTCCAAAATTGGTGTGGTCAATGATTGGACTGTCCTCTATGTGTGTGCCAAATTTCATCATTTTCCCACTTACGGTTCTATGGGCTGCCATTGACTTCTGGGTGGAAGAAGAATAATAATAATAATAATAAGAACGAGAACGATTACAATAGGTGCCTCCGCACCTTCGGTGCTTGGCCCCTAAATATAGCTGCAAGCAGCAATGACGGGGCCAAGCACAAACAGGGCATTGATGTGGCTGGCAGCAAAAGACCAATTGCAGTAAATGCATTTTAAAAGGATTTTAGGCTAAATGGCTGAAAAATCATTAATACAGACACTGTAATTTGATTTAATAGTTTATCGCTTTGGACCAATAGATGGCGCTGTGTCCAAATTGTTAGAATGTGGTCCGAGTAATGTCAAAATGAAATGTGCAAAGTTTGGTGTTATTTGGACAAAACATTACTGACATAGAGCATTAAAGTCATTTTCTCATCACTACCTCAAATTTGTAATTGCGGTATACAAAAACGGTTTTGTCTATTGACACGAAATCCATAACTTTTTGTCAACACAGTCTGAAGATGATATGATTCGATTTTGGTGAAAATCGGACAAACGGTCTGGGAGGAGTTAGAAAAAGTAGGTTTTTGAAGAAAACAACATGGCGGACAGGAAATTTAGGCAAACTATGTCAAATTTGGTATCTGTGTTCTCGGCGTGACCCAAGGAACATAATAAGATCATTTGTTTTAAAATAGCTTAATGTAATCAAAAGTTATTAGCATTTTTGTAAATTTTGTTATAACTTTTGACCACAAGGTGGCGCTGCCCCGAAACTTTTGGTGTAGTGTCAAATCAAGGTCCCAAAGACACATACTAAGTTTCGTAATGATACGCCAATGCGTTTGTTAAATATAGCATTTTACGACAAATTTCAAAATGGCCGACACCCAAGATGGCCGATATAAGAAAATTTGGTATCGCACGACTCAGCATGATGCCCTGAATCTAAAGAGACCAGTTTTATGATTTTTGACCAAAGTGTTCAGAAGTTATGAGCAAAAAAGTCAATTTTTTATATCTCCTGACCACTAGGGGGCAGTGCGCCAAAACTCTGCAGGTAGCCTCAGATTATGACTACTATGACACACACCAATTTTGGTCTGAATACGCAAATGCGTTGCGGAGATATAGCCTCAAGTTCATTTTTGCGGCAAATTCGTCGAACTCTTTCGCAAGTTTATCAAAAACGGAATGACCAATCAACTTGATTCTCATAACTTTTTGTCTTCATAGTCTGGAGATGATGTGGTTCAATTTTCGTGAAAATCGGACCAACGGCCTAGGAGGAGTTCGAAAAAGTTTGTTTTTCATAAAATTCAAAATTGCGGAAAAATTTTCATGACGGAAAATGACGTCATAGGGTGCAATCGAATCGGCTTGAGCCAAGGAATCAGTGGACAAAGGAATTTTGTTTCTAGCCCTTATGGTTCAAGAGTTATTAGCATAAATGTAAGTGTAACTTTGGACAGTTGGTGGCGCTAGAGGGGTTGAGGTAGAGACTCCAAAATTGGTGTGGTCAATGATTGGACTGTCCTCTATGTGTGTGCCAAATTTCATCATTTTCCCACTTACGGTTCTATGGGCTGCCATTGACTTCTGGGTGGAAGAAGAATAATAATAAATATAGCTGCAAGCAGCAATGACGGGGCCAAGCACAAACAGGGCATTGACGTGGCCGGCAGCATAAGAGCAATTGAAGTAATCAACAACTAAATGCATTTTAATATGATTTTAGGCTAAATGGCTGAAAAATCATTAATACAGACACTGTAATTTGAATGAAAAGTTTAGCGCTTTGGACCAATAGTTGGCGCTGTGTCCAAATTGTTAGAATTGGGTCAGAGTAATGTGACAATGAAATCTGCAAAGTTTGGTGTTATTTGGACAAAACATTACTGACTTAAAGCATTAAAGTCATTTTGTCATCACTACCTCAAATTTGTAATTGCGGTATACGAAAACGGTTTCGTCTATCGACACGAAATCCATAACTTTTTGTCAGCACAGTCTGAAGATGATACGATTCGATTTTGGTGAAAATCGGACAAACGGTCTAGGAGGAGTTTGAAAAAGTAGGTTTTTGAATGAAACAACATGGCGGATATGAAATTTGGGCAAACTATGTCAAATTTGGTATCTGTGTTCTCGGTGTGACCCAAGGAACATATTAAGATCATTTGTTTTAAAATAGCTTAATGTAATCAAAAGTTATTAGCATTTTAGGAAATTGTGTTATAACTTTTGACCACAAGGTGGCGCTGCCCCGAAACTTTTGGTGTAGGTTCAAATCAAGGTCCCAAAGACACATACTGAGTTTCGTAATGATACGCCAATGCGTTTGTAAAATATAGCATTTTACGACAAATTTCAAAATGGCCGACGCCCAAAATGGCCGATATAAGAAAATTTGGTATCGCACGACTCAGCATGATGCCCTGAATCTAAAGAGACCAGTTTCATGATTTTTGACCAAAGTGTTCAGAAGTTATAAGCAAAAAAGTCAATTTTTTATATCTCCTGACCACTAGGGGGCAGTGCGCCAAAACTCTGCAGGTAGCCTCAGATTATGACTACTATGACACACACCAATTTTGGTCTGAATACGCAAATGCGTTGCGGAGATATAGCCTCAAGTTCATTTTTGCGGCAAATTCGTCGAACTCTTTCGCAAGTTTATCAAAAATGGAATAACCAATCAACTTGATTTCCATAACTTTTTGTCTCCATAGTCTGGAGATGATGTGGTTCAATTTTTGTGAGAATCAGACAAACGGCCTAGGAGGAGTTCGACAAAGTAGGTTTTTCATAAAATTCAAAATTGCGGAAAAATTTTCATGACGGAAAATGACGTCATAGGGTGCAATCGAATCGGCTTGAGCCAAGGAATCAGTGGACAAAGGAATTTTGTTTCTAGCCCTTACGGTTCAAGAGTTATTAGCATAAATATAAGTGTAACTTTAGACAGTTGGTGGCGCTAGAGGGATTGAGGTAGAGACTCCAAAATTGGTGTGGTCAATGATTGGACTGTCCTCTATGTGTGTGCCAAATTTCATCATTTTCCCACTTACGGTTCTATGGGCTGCCATTGACTTCTGGGTGGAAGAAGAATAATAATAAGAACGAGAACGATTACAATAGGTGCCTCCGCACCTTCGGTGCTTGGCCCCTAATAACAAGCAGCAATGACGGGGCCAAGCACAAACAGGGCATTGACGTGGCCGGCAGCATAAGAGCAATTGAAGTAATCAACAACTAAATGCATTTTAATATGATTTTAGGCTAAATGGCTGAAAAATCATTAATACAGACACTGTAATTTGAATGAAAAGTTTAGCGCTTTGGACCAATAGTTGGCGCTGTGTCCAAATTGTTAGAATTGGGTCCGAGTAATGTGACAATGAAATCTGCAAAGTTTGGTGTTATTTGGACAAAACATTACTGACTTAAAGCATTAAAGTCATTTTGTCATCACTACCTCAAATTTGTAATTGCGGTATACGAAAACGGTTTTGTCTATCGACACGAAATCCATAACTTTTTGTCAGCACAGTCTGAAGATGATACGATTCGATTTTGGTGAAAATCGGACAAACGGTCTAGGAGGAGTTTGAAAAAGTAGGTTTTTGAATAAAACAACATGGCGGATATGAAATTTAGGCAAACTATGTCAAATTTGGTATCTGTGTTCTCGGTGTGACCCAAGGAACATATTAAGATCATTTGTTTTAAAATAGCTTAATGTAATCAAAAGTTATTAGCATTTTAGGAAATTGTGTTATAACTTTTGACCACAAGGTGGCGCTGCCCCGAAACTTTTGGTGTAGGTTCAAATCAAGGTCCCAAAGACACATACTGAGTTTCGTAATGATACGCCAATGCGTTTGTAAAATATAGCATTTTACGACAAATTTCAAAATGGCCGACGCCCAAAATGGCCGATATAAGAAAATTTGGTATCGCACGACTCAGCATGATGCCCTGAATTTAAAGAGAGCAGTTTTATGATTTTTGACCAAAGTGTTCAGAAGTTATAAGCAAAAAAGTCAATTTTTTATATCTCCTGACCACTAGGGGGCAGTGCGCCAAAACTCTGCAGGTAGCCTCAGATTATGACTACTATGACACACACCAATTTTGGTCTGAATACGCAAATGCGTTGCGGAGATATAGCCTCAAGTTCATTTTTGCGGCAAATTCGTCGAACTCTTTCGCAAGTTTTTCAAAAACGGAATGACCAATCAACTTGATTCTCATAACTTTTTGTCTCCATAGTCTGGAGATGATGTGGTTCAATTTTTGTGAGAATCAGACAAACGGCCTAGGAGGAGTTTGACAAAGTAGGTTTTTCATAAAATTCAAAATTGCGGAAAAATTTTCATGACGGAAAATGACGTCATAGGGTGCAATCGAATCGGCTTGAGCCAAGGAATCAGTGGACAAAGGAATTTTGTTTCTAGCCCTTATGGTTCAAGAGTTATTAGCATAAATGTAAGTGTAACTTTGGACAGTTGGTGGCGCTAGAGGGATTGAGGTAGAGACTCCAAAATTGGTGTGGTCAATGACTGGACTGTCCTCTATGTGTGTGCCAAATTTCATCATTTTCCTGCATACGGTTCTATGGGCTGCCATTGACTTCTGGGTGGAAGAAGAATAATAATAATAATAATAAATATAGCTGCAAGCAGCAATGACGGGGCCAAGCACAAACAGGGCATTGACGTGGCCGGCAGCATAAGAGCAATTGAAGTAATCAACAACTAAATGCATTTTAATATGATTTTAGGCTAAATGGCTGAAAAATCATTAATACAGACACTGTAATTTGAATGAAAAGTTTAGCGCTTTGGACCAATAGTTGGCGCTGTGTCCAAATTGTTAGAATTGGGTCCGAGTAATGTGACAATGAAATCTGCAAAGTTTGGTGTTATTTGGACAAAACATTACTGACTTAAAGCATTAAAGTAATTTTGTCATCACTACCTCAAATTTGTAATTGCGGTATACGAAAACGGTTTTGTCTATCGACACGAAATCCATAACTTTTTGTCAGCACAGTCTGAAGATGATACAATTCGATTTTGGTGAAAATCGGACAAACGGTCTAGGAGGAGTTTGAAAAAGTAGGTTTTTGAATAAAACAACATGGCGGATATGAAATTTAGGCAAACTATGTCAAATTTGGTATCTGTGTTCTCGGTGTGACCCAAGGAACATATTAAGATCATTTGTTTTAAAATAGCTTAATGTAATCAAAAGTTATTAGCATTTTAGGAAATTGTGTTATAACTTTTGACCACAAGGTGGCGCTGCCCCGAAACTTTTGGTGTAGGTTCAAATCAAGGTCCCAAAGACACATACTGAGTTTCGTAATGATACGCCAATGCGTTTGTAAAATATAGCATTTTACGACAAATTTCAAAATGGCCGACGCCCAAAATGGCCGATATAAGAAAATTTGGTATCGCACGACTCAGCATGATGCCCTGAATTTAAAGAGAGCTGTTTTATGATTTTTGACCAAAGTGTTCAGAAGTTATAAGCAAAAAAGTCAATTTTTTATATCTCCTGACCACTAGGGGGCAGTGCGCCAAAACTCTGCAGGTAGCCTCAGATTATGACTACTATGACACACACCAATTTTGGTCTGAATACGCAAATGCGTTGCGGAGATATAGCCTCAAGTTCATTTTTGCGGCAAATTCGTCGAACTCTTTCGCAAGTTTTTCAAAAACGGAATGACCAATCAACTTGATTCTCATAACTTTTTGTCTCCATAGTCTGGAGATGATGTGGTTCAATTTTTGTGAGAATCAGACAAACGGCCTAGGAGGAGTTTGACAAAGTAGGTTTTTCATAAAATTCAAAATTGCGGAAAAATTTTCATGACGGAAAATGACGTCATAGGGTGCAATCGAATCGGCTTGAGCCAAGGAATCAGTGGACAAAGGAATTTTGTTTCTAGCCCTTATGGTTCAAGAGTTATTAGCATAAATGTAAGTGTAACTTTGGACAGTTGGTGGCGCTAGAGGGATTGAGGTAGAGACTCCAAAATTGGTGTGGTCAATGACTGGACTGTCCTCTATGTGTGTGCCAAATTTCATCATTTTCCTGCATACGGTTCTATGGGCTGCCTTTGACTTCTGGGTGGAAGAAGAATAATAATAATAATAATAATGACGGGGCCAAGCACAAACAGGGCATTGACGTGGCCGGCAGCATAAGAGCAATTGAAGTAATCAACAACTAAATGCATTTTAATATGATTTTAGGCTAAATGGCTGAAAAATCATTAATACAGACACTGTAATTTGAATGAAAAGTTTAGCGCTTTGGACCAATAGTTGGCGCTGTGTCCAAATTGTTAGAATTGGGTCCGAGTAATGTGACAATGAAATCTGCAAAGTTTGGTGTTATTTGGACAAAACATTACTGACTTAAAGCATTAAAGTCATTTTGTCATCACTACCTCAAATTTGTAATTGCGGTATACGAAAACGGTTTTGTCTATCGACACGAAATCCATAACTTTTTGTGAGCACAGTCTGAAGATGATACGATTCGATTTTGGTGAAAATCGGACAAACGGTCTAGGAGGAGTTTGAAAAAGTAGGTTTTTGAATGAAACAACATGGCGGATATGAAATTTAGGCAAACTATGTCAAATTTGGTATCTGTGTTCTCGGTGTGACCCAAGGAACATATTAAGATAATTTGTTTTAAAATAGCTTAATGTAATCAAAAGTTATTAGCATTTTAGGAAATTGTTTTATAACTTTTGACCACAAGGTGGCGCTGCCCCGAAACTTTTGGTGTAGGTTCAAATCAAGGTCCCAAAGACACATACTGAGTTTCGTAATGATACGCCAATGCGTTTGTAAAATATAGCATTTTAAGACAAATTTCAAAATGGCCGACGCCCAAAATGGCCGATATGAGAAAATTTGGTATCGCACGACTCAGCATGATGCCCTGAATCTAAATAGACCAGTTTTATGATTTTTGACCAAAGTGTTCAGAAGTTATAAGCAAAAAAGTCAATTTTTTATATCTCCTGACCACTAGGGGGCAGTGCGCCAAAACTCTGCAGGTAGCCTCAGATTATGACTACTATGACACACACCAATTTTGGTCTGAATACGCAAATGCGTTGCGGAGATATAGCCTCAAGTTCATTTTTGCGGCAAATTCGTCAAACTCTTTCGCAAGTTTATCAAAAACGGAATGACCAATCAACTTGATTCTCATAACTTTTTGTCTCCATAGTCTGGAGATGATGTGGTTCAATTTTTGTGAGAATCGGCCAAACGGCCTAGGAGGAGTTCGACAAAGTAGGTTTTTCATAAAATTCAAAATTGCGGAAAAAATTTCATGACGGAAAATGACGTCATAGGGTGCAATCGAATCGGCTTGAGCCAAGGAATCAGTGGATGAAGGAATTTTGTTTCTAGCCCTTATGGTTCAAGAGTTATTAGCATAAATGTAAGTGTAACTTTGGACAGTTGGTGGCGCTAGAGGGATTGAGGTAGAGACTCCAAAATTGGTGTGGTCAATGATTGGACTGTCCTCTATGAGTGTGCCAAATTTCATCATTTTCCTGCATACGGTTCTATGGGCTGCCATAGACTTCAATGGCGGAAGAAAAAGAATAATAATAATAATAAAGAACCGGAACAAAAACAATAGGTGCCTCCGCACCTTCGGTGCTTGGCCCCTAATAATAATAAGAACCGGAACAAAAACAATAGGTGCCTCCGCACCTTCGGTGCTTGGCCCCTAAATATAGCTGCAAGCAGCCATGACGGGGCCAAGCATAAGGAGGGCATTAAATAAATGGCTGAAAAATTATCAATAAGGTCTTTAGTAATTCGATTTAACGGTTTATCACATTCAACCAAAAGGCAGCGCTGTAACCAAATTGATGTGTCAAATCATGTGGCATATCCAGAGTGAGGTGACAATGACACATGCAAAGTTTGGTGTCAATAGGGTAAAGCATTGATGAAACACAGCTTTAACGTCATGTGTTTGTTAAGCATAGCATTTCATGACAAAATTCTAAATAGCCGACAGTGAAAATGGCCGATATGAGAAAATTTGGTATCACAGGACTCGGCATGATGCACTGAATCTAAAGACAGCAGTTTCATGATTTTTGGACAAAGCGTTCAGGAGTTATAATCAAAAATGTCAGTTTTTCATATCTCCTGACCACTAGGGGGCAGAGCGCCAAAACTCTGCAGGTAGCCTCAGATCATGATTGACATGACACACAGAAAGTTTGGTCAGAATACGCTAATGCGTTGCAGAGATATAGCCACGCTTTATTTGGTGGCCATTTGGTCAAATTCGTTCGCATTTTTATCGAATCCTGTTTGACGAATCAACTTAATTTTAATAACTTTTTGTCAGCATGGTCTGAAGATGTTATGATTCAATTTTGGTGAAAATTGGACAAACGGTGTGGGAGGAGTTCGAAAAAGTAGGTTTTTAAAGAAAAACAACATGGCGGACAGGAAGTTTGGCCGACTATGACAAATTTGGTATCTGTGTTCTCGGTTTGACCCAAGGAACATATAAAGACAACTTATTTTACCATAGGTTAACGTATTCAAAAGTTATTAGCATTTTTGTAAATTTGGTTATAACTTTTGACCACAAGGTGGCGCTGCCTCGAAACTTTTTGTGTTGTATCAGGCCCCAGTGCCGAAGACACATATCGAGTTACGTAACGATACGCCAATGTGTTTGTTAAATATAGCAATTTATGACAAAATTCAAAATGGCCGACCCTCAAAATGGCCGATATGGGAAAATTTGGTATCGCACGACTCGGCATGATGCCCTGAATCTAACGAGACCAGTTTTATGATTTTTGGTCGAAGCATTCAGAAGTTATAAGCAAATATTTCACTTTTTCATATCTCCAGACCACTAGGGGGCAGAGCGCTAAAACTCTGCAGGTAGCCTCAGACCATGATTGACATAACACACACCAAGTTTGGTCAGAATACGCTAATGCGTTTCGGAGATATAGCCTCGCTTTCATTTCTGCGGCCATTTTGTCAAATTCTTTCGCAAGTTATTCGTAAACGGTTTGACAATTCAACTTTCTTTTAATAACTTTTTGTACGCATAGTCTGGAGATGATGTGGTTCAATTTTCGTGGAAATCGCACGAACGGCCTAGGAGGAGTTCGAAAAAGTAGGTTTTTCGTAAAATTCAAAATGGCGGGAAAATTTTCATGACGGAAAATGACGTCATAGGGTGCAATCGAATCGTCTTGAGCCAAGGAATCAGTGAACGAAAGAATTTTGTTTCTAGGACATACGGTTCAAAAGTTATTTGCGTAAACGTTAGTGCAACTTTGGACAGTTGGTGGCGCTAGATTCAGTGAGTTAGAGACTTCAAATTTGCTATGGTCAATGATTGGCTTGTCCTCTATCAGTGTGCCAAATTTCATCATTTTCCCGCAAACGGTTCTATGGCCTGCCATAGACTCCAATGGCGGAAGCGGAAGCGGAAGCGGAAGAATAATAATAAGAACCGGAACAAAAACAATAGGTGCCTCCGCACCTTCGGTGCTTGGCCCCTAAATATAGCTGCAAGCAGCAATGACGGGGCCAAGCACAAACAGGGCATTGACGTGGCTGGCAGCATCAGAACAATTGCAGTAAATGCATTTTAAAATGATTTTAGGCTGCTTTGGACGAATAGATGGCGCTGTGTCCAAATTTTTATAAAGTATTAAAGTGTTATAAAGTGTTAGTATTAAAGAGTTATAAAATGTTATTATTAATGTGTTGTAAAGCATTAAAGTCATGTTGTCATCACTACCTCAAATATGTAAGTGCGGTATACGAGAACGGTTTTGTCTATCAACACGAAATCCATAACTTTTTGTCAACACAGTCTGAAGATGATACGATTCAATTTTGGTGAAAATCGGACAAACGGTCTGGGAGGAGTTCGAAAAAGTAGGTTTTTAAAGAAAAACAACATGGCGGACAGGAAGTTTGGCCGACTATGACAAATGTGGTATCTGTGTTCTCGGTTTGACCCAAGGAACGTATAAAGACAACTTATTTTACCATAGGTTAACGTGTTCAAAAGTTATTAGCATTTTTGTAAATTTGTTTATAACTTTTGACCACAAGGTGGCGCTGCCTCGAAATTTTTTGTGTTGTATCAGGCCCAGATGCCGAAGACACATATCGAGTTTCGTAATGATACACCAATGTGTTTGTTAAATATAGCAATTTATGACAAAATTCAAAATGGCCGACCCTCAAAATGGCCGATATGGGAAAATTTTGTATCGCACGACTCGGCATGATGCCCTGAATCTAACGAGACCAGTTTTATGATTTTTGGTCGAAGCGTTCAGAAGTTATAAGCAAATATTTCACTTTTTCATATCTCCAGACCACTAGGGGGCAGAGCGCCAAATCTTTTTCAGATAGCCTCAGACCATCATTGCCATAACACACACCAAGTTTGGTCAGAATACGCTAATGCGTTGCGGAGATAAAGCCTCGCTTTCATTTCTGCGGCCATTTTGTTGAATTCTTTCGCAAGTTATTCGTAAACGGTTTGACAAATCAACTTTCTTTTAATAACTTTTTGTACGCATAGTCTGGAGATGATGTGGTTCAATTTTCGTGAAAATCGGACCAACGGCCTAGGAGGAGTTCGAAAAAGTAGGTTTTTCGTAAAATTCAAAATGGCGGGAAAATTTTCATGACGGAAAATGACGTCATAGGGTGCAATCGAATCGTCTTGAGCCAAGGAATTAGTGGACGAAAGAATTTTGTTTCTAGGACATACGGTTCAAGAGTTATTTACGTAAACGTGAGTGCAACTTTGGACAGTTGGTGGCGCTAGAGACATTGAGTTAGACACTTCAAATTTGCTATGGTCAATGATTGGCTTGTCCTTTATCAGTGTGCCAAATTTTATCATTTTCCCGCAAACGGTTCTATGGGCTGCCATAGACTTCCATGGCGGAAGAAGAAGATGAATAATAATAATAAAGAACCGGAACAATTACAATAGGTGCCTCCGCACCTTCGGTGCTTGGCCCCTAATAAGAACGAGAACGATTACAATAGGTGCCTCCGCACCTTCGGTGCTTGGCCCCTAAATATAGCTGCTAGCAGCCATCACGGGGCCAAGCGCAAAGAGGGCATTAAATGTCATGCCGATATGGCTTGCAGCATCCGACCAACAGCAGTAAACATCTAAAGACGTTTCAATATGACTTCAGTCTAAATGGCTGAAAAATCATCAATACGGTCTTTAGCAATTCGATTTAATGGTTTATCACGTTTGACCAACAAGCAGCGCTCTAACCAAATTGATGTGTCAATTCATGTGGTATGTCCAGAGAGAGATGACAATGACACATGCAAAGTTTGGTGTCAATTGGGTAAAGCATTGCTGAAATACAGCATTATAGTCATTTTGACATTAAAGCACTTAATCTTGGCTGGAGAGAAAACCCTTTGTCTCTAAAATTTAATTGTATCAAATAATTTCACTTTAAGCATACACTGACAGTCTACTTACTATGTGCATTTTTAAAATGGGGAAAATAAACCCTGTAGATCCAATGTAGTTAAAGCCAAATTAATCATTGTATGATTTGATTTACAATAATAAACATATCAGTATTTTCTTCATTAGTCTGTTTTAATTCATGTAAACAGTTCTTGAAAAGAAAACAGCAACTTATTGATATATTATAAGAAGTATAATTATTTTTATTCATTATGAAGAGGTTTATTTTTATAGTTATAGTAAAAACAACAACAGAACTTTTCTATAAAACTAAATGTTTAATTGACTAATTTTCCTTAATGTATCATTTTCATCAATGTGAAAAGGGCAAATGACATGTTGAGTAATGTTCTGCTGACATTTAGTGGCTGTAGTTGACATTTCGAGTTTTATTGTCTTAAGTGAGAAGCAAAAAAGCTGTAAGCAAAAGCACCACTTTGTTCATATCTCCGGACCACTAGATTGCACTGCGCTAAAACTCGGCAAGTAGCCTCAGATCATGATTGACATGGCACACAGAAAGTTTGGTCAGAAAATGCTAATGCGTTGCAGAGATATACGCCTCGCTTTATTTGGTGGCCATTTGGTCAAATTCGATTGCAATTTTATCGAAAACAGTTTGGCGAATCAACTTCATTTCTATAACTTTTTGTCAACAGGGTCTGAAGATGATGTGATTCAATTTTGGTGAAAATTGAGCAAACGGTTTGGGAGGAGTTCGAAAAAGTAGGTTTTTATAGAAAAATAACATGGCAAATCGGAGGTTTGGCCGAATATGACATATTTGGTATCTATGGTCTCGGCTTGACCCAATGAACACATTAAGACCATTTGTTTTACAATAGGTTAACGTCATCAAAAGTTATTAGCATATTTGTAAATTTGGTTATAACTTTTGACCACAAGGTGGCGCTGCCCCCAAACTTTTTGTGCCGTATCAAGGTTAGGTGCCGAAGACACATATTGAGTTTCGTAACGATACGCCAATCCATTTGTTAAATATAGCAATTTATGACAATATTCAAAATGGCCGACGCTCTAAATGGCCGATATGGGAAAATTTAGTATCGCACGACTCGGCATGATGCACTGAATCTAACGAGACCAGTTTTATGATTTTTAGACAAAGCGTTCAGGAGTTGTAAGGAAAAATGTCACTTTTTCATATCTCCTGACCACTAGGGGGCACAGCGCCAAAACTCTGCAGGTAGCCTCAGACCATGATTGACATAACACACACCGAGTTTGGTCAGAAAACGCTAATGCGTTGTGGAGATAGAGCCTCAAGTTCATTTTTGCGATCATTACGTCGGATTCTTTCGTGAGTTATTCATAAACGGTTTGACATTTCAACTTTCTTTGGATAACTTTTTGTCACCATGGTCTGGAGATGATGTGGTTCAATTTTCGTGAAAATCGGACAAACGGCCTAGGAGGAGTTCGAAAAAGTAGGTTTTTCATAAAATTCAAAATGGCGGGAAAATATTCATGACGGAAAATGACGTCATAGGGTGCAATCGAATCCTCTTGAGCCAAGGAATCAGTGGACAAAAGAATTTTGTTTCTAGGACATACGGTTCAAAAGTTATTTACGTAAACGTGAGTGCAACTTTGGACAGTTGGTGGCGCTATAGAGATTGAGTTAGAGACTTCAATTTTGCTATGGTCAATGATTGGACTGTCCTTTATGAGTGTGCCAACTTTTTTTCATTTTCCCGTTTACGGTTCTATGGGCTGCCATAGACTCCCATGGCACGAGAAGAATAATAATAAATATAGCTGCTAGCAGCCATCACGGGGCCAAGCGCAAGGAGGGCATTAAATGTCATGCCGACATGGCTGGCATCATCAGACCAACGGCAGTAAGAATCTAAAGACATTTCAATATGACTTAAGTCTAAATGGCTGAAAAATCAACAATACGGTCTTTAGTATTTCGATTTAATGGTTTATCACATTCAACCAACAGGCAGCGCTGTAACCAAATTGTAGTGTCAATTCGTGTGGTACATTGAGAGTGTGGTGACATTGACACATGCAAAGTTTGCTTTCAATTGGGTAAGCCATTGCTGAGAGAGCACTAAAGTCATGTGTTTGTTAAACATAGCATCTTATAAGAAAAATCGAAATAGCAGATGCTCAAAATGGCCGATATGGAAATATTTGGTATCACAGGACTCGGCATGACCCACTGGATCTAAAGAGACCAGTTTCATGATTTTTGGCCAAAGGGTTCAGAAGTTATAAGCAAAAAAGTCAGTTTTTCATAACTCCTGACCACTAGGGGGCACAGCGCCAAAACTCTGCAGGTAGCCTCAGACAATGATTGACATAATACACACCTAGTTTGGTCAGAAAAGGCTAATGCATTGCGGAGATAAAGCCTCAATTTCATTTTGGCGACTTTTACCTCGGATTCTTTCGCGAGTTATTCGTAAACGGTTTGACATATCAACTTTCTTTGGATATCGTTTTGTCCACATTGTCTGGAGATGATGTGGTTCAATTTTCGTGAAAATCGGACGAACGGCCTAGGAGGAGTTCGAAAAAGTAGGTTTTTCAAAAAATTCAAAATGGCGGGAAAATTTTCATGACGGAAAATGACGTCATGAGGTGCAATCGAATCGTCTTGAGCCAAGGAATTAGTGGACAAAAGAATTTTGTTTCTAGGACATACGGTTCAAAAGTTATTTACGTAAACGTGAGTGCAACTTGGGACAGTTGGTGGCGCTAGAGGGATTGAGTTAGAGACTTCAATTTTGCTATGGTCAATGATTAGACTCTCCTTTATGAGTGTGCCAACTTTTTTTCATTTTCCCGCTTACGGTTCTATGGGCTGTCATAGACTTCAATGGCAGAAGAAAAAGAATAATAATAATAATAATAAATATAGCTGCAAGCAGCCATGACGGGGCCAAGCATAAGGAGGGCATTAAATGTTATGCCGACATGGCTGGCAGCATCAGACCAACGGCAGAAAGCATCTAAAGACATTTCAATATGACTTCAGTCTAAATGGCTGAAAAATCATCAATAAGGTCTTTAGCAATTCGATTTAACGGTTTATCACATTCGACCAACAGGCAGCGCTGTAACCAAATTGATGTGTCAAATCTTGTGGCATATCCAGAGTGAGGTGACAATGATAAAGTTTGGTGTCAATAGGGTAAAGCATTGATGAAACAGCTTTAAAGTCATGTGTTTGTTAAGCATAGCATTTCATGACAAAATTCTAAATAGCCGACGCTGAAAATGGCCGATATGAGAAAATTTGGTATCGCAGGACTCGGCATGATGCACTGAATCTAAAGACAGCAGTTTCATGATTTTTGGACAAAGCATTCAGGAGTTATAATCAAAAATGTCAGATTTTCATATCTCCTGACCACTAGGGGGCAGAGCGCCAAAACTCTGCAGGTAGCCTCAGATCATGATTGACATGACACACAGAAAGTTTGGTCAGAATACGCTAATGCATTTCAGAGATATAGTCTTGCTTTATTTGGTGGCAATTTGGTCAAATTCGTTCGCAATTTTATCGAAACCTGTTTGACGAATCAACTTTATTTTAATAACTTTTTGTCAGCATGGTCTGAAGATGTTATGATTCAATTTTGGTGAAAATTGGACAAACGGTGTGGGAGGAGTTCGAAAAAGTAGGTTTTTAAAGAAAAACAACATGGCGGACAGGAAGTTTGGCCGACTATGACAAATTTGGTATCTGTGTTCTCGGTTTGACCCAAGGAACGTATAAAGACAACTTATTTTACCATAGGTTAACGTGTTCAAAAGTTATTAGCATTTTTGTAAATTTGTTTATAACTTTTGACCACAAGGTGGCGCTGCCTCGAAATTTTTTGTGTTGTATCAGGCCCAGATGCCGAAGACACATATCGAGTTTCGTAATGATACGCCAATGTGTTTGTTAAATATAGCAATTTATGACAAAATTCAAAATGGCCGACCCTCAAAATGGCCGATATGGGAAAATTTTGTATCGCACGACTCGGCATGATGCCCTGAATCTAACGAGACCAGTTTTATGATTTTTGGTCGAAGCGTTCAGAAGTTATAAGCAAATATTGCACTTTTTCATATCTCCAGACCACTAGGGGGCAGAGCGCCAAATCTTTGCAAATAGCCTCAGACCATCATTGCCATAACACACACCAAGTTTGGTCAGAATACGCTAATGCGTTGCGGAGATAAAGCCTCGCTTTCATTTCTTCGGCCATTTTGTTGAATTCTTTCGCAAGTTATTCGTAAACGGTTTGACAAATCAACTTTCTTTTAATAACTTTTTGTACACATAGTCTGGAGATGATGTGGTTCAATTTTCGTGAAAATCGGACCAACAGCCTAGGAGGAGTTCGAAAAAGTAGGTTTTTCATAAAATTCAAAATGGCGGGAAAATTTTCATGACGGAAAATGACGTCATAGGGTGCAATCGAATCGTCTTGAGCCAAGGAATTAGTGGACGAAAGAATTTTGTTTCTAGGACATACGGTTCAAGAGTTATTTACGTAAACGTGAGTGCAACTTTGGACAGTTGGTGGCGCTAGAGACATTGAGTTAGACACTTCAAATTTGCTATGGTCAATGATTGGCTTGTCCTTTATCAGTGTGCCAAATTTGATCATTTTCCCGCAAACGGTTCTATGGGCTGCCATAGACTTCCATGGCGGAAGAAGAAGATGAATAATAATAATAAAGAACCGGAACAATTACAATAGGTGCCTCCGCACCTTCGGTGCTTGGCCCCTAAATATAGCTGCAAGCAGCCATGACGGGGCCAAGCACAAAGAGGGCATTAAATGTCATGCCGACATGGCTGGCAGCATCAGACCAACGGCAGTAAGCATCTAAAGACATTTCAATATGACTTCAGTCTAAATGGCTGAAAAATCATCAATACGGTCTTTAGTAATTCGATTTAACAGTTTATCACGTTCGACCATCAGGCATCGCTGTAACCAAATTGATGTGTAAAATCATGTGGTATATCCAGAGTGAGGTTACAATGACACATGCAAAGTTTGGTGTCAATTGGGTAAAGCATTGCTGACATACAGCTTTAAAGTCATGTGTTTAAGCATAGCATTTCATAACAAAACTCTAAATATCCGACGCTAAAAATGGCCGATATGGGACAATTTGGTGTCTCAGGACTCGGCATGATGCACTGAATCTAAAGACAGCAGTTTCGTGATTTTTGGACAAAGCGTTCAGGAGTTATAATCAAAAATGTCAGTTTTTCCATATCTCCTCACCACTAGGGGGCACATCGCCAAAACTCAGCAGGTAGCCTCAAACCATGATTGGCATAACACACACCAAGTTCGGTCAGAATAGACTAATGCGTTACGGAGATATAGCCTCGCTTTCAATTCTATGGCCATTGTGTCGAATTCTTTTGCGAGTTATTCGTAAACGGTTTGACAAATCAACTTTCTTTATATAACTTTTTGTCATGATGGTCTGGAGATGATGTGGTTCAATTTTGGAGAAAATTGGACGAACGGTCTAGGAGGAGTTTGAAAAAGTAGGTTTTAAAAGAAAAACAACATGGCGGACAGGAAGTTTGGCCGACTATGACATATTTGGTATCTGTGTTCTTGCCTTGACCCAAGGAACGTATAACGACAATTTGTTTTACCATAGGTCAACGTACTCAAAAGTTATTAGCATTTTTGTAAATTTGGTTATAACTTTTGACCACAAGGTGGCGCTGCCTCGAAACTTTTTGTGTCTTATCAAGCCTAGGTGCCAGAGACACTTATCGAGTTTCGTAACGATACGCCAATGTGTTCATTAAATATAGCAATTTATGACAAAATTCAAAATGGCCGACACTCAAAATGGCCGATATAGGAAAATTTGGTATCACACGACTCGGCATGATGCACTGAATCTAAAGAGACCAATTTTATGATTTTTGGCTAAAGCGTTCAGAAGTTATAAGCAAATATTTAACTTTTTCATATCTCCTGACCACTAGGGGGCACAGCGCCAAAACTCTGCAGGTAGCCTCAGATCATGATTGACATAACACACACCAAGTTTGGTCAGAAAACGCTAATGCGTTGCGGAGATAAAGCCTAAATTTCATTTTTGCGACCATTACGTCGGATTCTTTCGCCAGTTATTCGTAAACGGTTTGACATATCAACTTTCTTTGGATAACTTTTTGTCCACATTGTCTGGAGATGATGTGGTTCAATTTTCGTGAAAATCGGACAAACAGCCTAGAAGGAGTTCGAAAAAGTAGGTTTTTCATATAATTCAAAATGGCGGAAAAATATTCATGACGGAAAATGACGTCATAGGGTGCAATCGAATCGTCTTGAGCCAAGGAATTAGTGGACGAAAGAATTTTGTTTCTAGGACATACGGTTCAAAAGTTATTTATGTAAACGTGAGTTCAACTTTGGACAGTTGGTGGCGCTAGAGACATTGAGTTAGAGACTTCAAATTTGCTATGGTCAATAAATGGCTTGTCCTCTATCAGTGTGCCAAATTTTATCATTTTCCCGCAAACGGTTCTATGGCCTTACATAGACTTCCATGGCGGAAGAAGAAGAAGAAGAAGAAGAAGAAGAAGAAGATGAATAATAATAATAAAGAACCGGAACGGAAACAATAGGTGCCTCCGCACCTTCGGTGCTTGGCCCCTAAATATAGCTGCAAGCAGCCATGACGGGGCCAAGCACAAGTAGGGCATTAAATGTCATGCCGACATGGCTGGCAGCATCAGACCAAAGGCAGTAAGCAACTAAAGACATTTCAATATGACTTCAGTCTAAATGGCTGAAAAATCATCAATACGGTCTTTAGTAATTCGATTTAACGGTTTATCATGTTCGACCAACAGGCAGCGCTGTAACCAAATTGATGTGTCAAATTTATGTGGTATATCCAGAGTGAGGTGACACATGCAAAGTTTGGTGTCAATAGGGTAAAGCATTGCTGACATACAGCTTTAAAGTCATGTGTTTGTTAAGCAAAGCATTTCATGACAAAATTCTAAATAGCCGACGCTGAAAATGGCCAATATGGGAAAATTTGGTATCGCAGGACTCGGCATGATGCACTGAATCTAAAGACAGCAGTTTCATGATTTTTGGACAAAGCATTCAGGAGATATAATCAAAAATGTCAGTTTTTCATATCTCCTGACCACTAGGGGGCAGAGCGCCAAAACTGCAGGTAGCCTCAGACCATGATTGACATGACACACAGAAAGTTTAGTAAGAATACGCTAATGCGTTGCGGAGATATAGCCTCGCTTTATTTGGTGGCCATTTGGTCAAATTCGTTCGCAATTTTATCGAAACCTGTTTGACGAATCAACTTTATTTTAATAACTTTTTGTCAGCATGGTCTGAAGATGATGTGATTCAATTTTGGTGAAAATTGGACAAACGGTGTGGGAGGAGTTCGAAAAAGTAGGTTTTTAAAGAAAAACAACATGGCGGACAGGAAGTTTGGCCGACTATGACAAATTTGGTATCTGTGTTCTCGGTTTGACCCAAGGAACGTATAAAGACAATTTATTTTACCATAGGTTAACGTGTTCAAAAGTTATTACCATTTTTGCAAATTTGTTTATAACTTTTGACCACAAGGTGGCGCTGCCTCGAAATTTTTTGTGTTGTATCAGGCCCAGATGCCGAAGACACATATCGAGTTTCGTAACGCTACGCCAATGTGTTTGTTAAATATAGCAATTTATGACAAAATTCAAAATGGCCGACCCTCAAAATGGCCGATATGGGAAAATTTTGTATCGCACGACTCAGCATGATGCCCTGAATCTAACGAGACCAGTTTTATGATTTTTGGTCGAAGCGTTCAGAAGTTATAAGCAAATATTTCACTTTTTCATATCTCCAGACCACTAGGGGGCAGACCGCTAAAACTCTGCAGGTAGCCTCAGACCATGATTGCCATAACACACACCAAGTTTGGTCAGAATACGCTAATGCGTTGCGGAGATATAGCCTCACTTTCATTTCTTCGGCCATTTTGTCAAATTCTTTTGCAAGTTATTCGTAAACGGTTTGACAAATCAATTTTCTTTTAATAACTTTTTGTAGGCATAGTCTGGAGATGATGTGGTTCAATTTTCGTGAAAATCGGACACACGGCCTAGGAGGAGTTCGAAAAAGTAGGTTTTTCGTAAAATTCAAAATGGCGGAAAAATTGTCATGACGGAAAATGACGTCATAGGGTGCAATCGAATCGTCTTGAGCCAAGGAATCAGTGGACGAAAGAATTTTGTTTCTAGGACATACGGTTCAAGACTTATTTACATAAACGTGAGTGCAACTTTGGACAGTTGGTGGCGCTAGAGACATTGAGTTAGAGACTTCAAATTTGCTATGGTCAATGATTGGCTTGTCTTCTATCAGTGTGCCAAATTTGATCATTTTCCCGCAAACGGTTCTATGGCCTGCCATAGACTTCCATGGCGGAAGAAGAAGAAGAAGAATAATAATAAATATAGCTGCAAGCAGCAATGACGGGGCCAAGCACAAACAGGGCATTGATGTGGCTGGCAGCAAAAGACCAATTGCAGTAAATGCATTTTTAAATGATTTTAGGCTAAATGGCTGAAAAATCATTAATACAGACACTGTAATTTGATTTAATAGTTTATCGCTTTGGACCAATAGATGGCGCTGTGTACAAATTGTTAGAATGTGGTCCGAGTAATGTCACAATGAAATGTGCAAAGTTTGGTGTTATTTGGACAAAACATTACTGACATAGAGCATTAAAGTCATTTTCTCATCACTACCTCAAATTTGTAATTGTGGTATACAAAAACGGTTTTGTCTATTGACACGAAATCCATAACTTTTTGTCAACACAGTCTGAAGATGATACGATTTGATTTTGGTAAAAATCGGACAAACGGTCTGGGAGGAGTTAGAAAAAGTAGGTTTTTGAAGAAAACAACATGGCGGACAGGAAATTTAGGCAAACTATGTCAAATTTGGTATCTGTGTTCTCGGTGTGACCCAAGGAACATATTAAGATCATTTTTTTTAAAATAGCTTAATGTAATCAAAAGTTATTAGCATTTTTGGAAATTGTGTTATAACTTTTGACCACAAGGTGGCGCTGCCCCGAAACTTTTGGTGTAGGTTCAAATCAAGGTCCCAAAGACACATACTGAGTTTCGTAATGATACGCCAATGCGTTTGTAAAATATAGCATTTCACGACAAATTTCAAAATGGCCGACGCCCAAAATGGCCGATATAAGAAAGTTTGGTATCACACGACTCAGCATGATGCCCTGAATCTAAAGAGACCAGTTTTATGATTTTTGACCAAAGTGTTCAGAAGTTATAAGCAAAAAAGTCACTTTTTTATATCTCCTGACCACTAGGGGGCAGTGCGCCAAAACTCTGCAGGTAGCCTCAGATCATGACTACTATGGCACACACCAATTTTGGTCTGAATACGCAAATGCGTTGCGGAGATATAGCCTCAAGTTCATTTTTGCGGCAAATTCGTCGAACTCTTTCGCATGTTTATCAAAAACTGTTTGACCAATCAACTTGATTCTCATAACTTTTTGTCTCCATAGTCTGAAGATGATGTGGTTCAATTTTTGTGAAAATCAGACAAACGGCCTAGGAGGAGTTCGACAAAGTAGGTTTTTCATAAAATTCAAAATTGCGGAAAAATTTTAATGACGGAAAATGACGTCATGGGGTGCAATCGAATCGGCTTGAGCCAAGGAATCAGTGGACAAAGGAATTTTGTTTCTAGCCCTTATGGTTCAAGAGTTATTAGCATAAATGTAAGTGTAACTTTGGACAGTTGGTGGCGCTAGAGGGATTGAGGTAGAGACTCCAAAATTGGTGTGGTCAATGATTGGACTGTCCTCTATGTGTGTGCCAAATTTCATCATTTTCCTGCATACGGTTCTATGGGCTGCCATTGACTTCTGGGTGGAAGAAGAATAATAATAATAATAATAAGAACGAGAACGATTACAATAGGTGCCTCCGCACCTTCGGTGCTTGGCCCCTAAATATAGCTGCAAGCAGCCATGACGGGGCCAAGCACAAGGAGGGCATTAAATGTCATGCCGACATGGCTGGCAGCATCAGACCAACGGCAGGAAGCATCTAAAGACATTTCAATATGACTTCAGTCTAAATGGCTGAAAAATCATCAATACGGTCTTAAATAATTCGATTTAACGGTTTATCACGTTTGACCAACAGGCAGCGCTGTAACCAAACTGATATGTCAAATCACGTGGTTTATCCAGAGTGAGGTGACAATGACACATGCAAAGTTTGGTGTCAATAGGGTAAAGCATTGCTGACATCCAGCTTTAAAGTCATGTGTTTGTTAAGCATAGCATTTCATGACAAAATTCTAAATAGCTGACGCTGAAAATGGCCGATATGGAAAAATTTGGTATCGCACGACTCGGCATGATGCCCTGAATCTAAAGACAGCAGTTTCATGATTTTTGGACAAAGCGTTCAGGAGTTATAATCAAAAATGTCAGTATTTTATATCTCCTGACCACTAGGGGCCAGAGCGCCAAAACTCTGCAGGTAGCCTCAGATCATGATTGACATGACACACAGAAAGTTTGGTCTGAATACGCTAATGCGTTGCGGAGATATAGCCTCGCTTTATTTGGTGGCCATTTGGTCAAATTCGTTCGCAATTTTATCGAAACCTGTTTGACGAATCAACTTTATTTTAATAACTTTTTGTCAGCATGGTCTCAAGATGTTATGATTCAATTTTGGTGAAAATTGGACAAACGGTGTGGGAGGAGTTCGAAATAGTAGGTTTTTAAAGAAAAACAACATGGCGGACAGGAAGTTTGGCCGACTATGACAAATTTGGTATCTGTGTTCTCGGTTCGACCCAAGGAACGTATAAAGACAACTTATTTTACCATAGGTTAACGTGTTCAAAAGTTATCAGCATTTTTGTAAATTTGTTTATAACTTTTGACCACAAGGTGGCGCTGCCTCGAAATTTTTTGTGTTGTATCAGGCCCAGATGCCAAAGACACATATCGAGTTTCGTAACGATACGCCAATGCGTTTGTTAAATATAGCAATTTATGACAAAATTCAAAATGGCCGACGCTCAAAATGGCCGATATGGGAAAATTTGGTATCGCACGACTCGGCATGATGCACTGAATCTAAAGAGACCAGTTTTATGATTTTTGGCTAAAGCGTTCAGAAGTTATATGCAAATATTTCACTTTTTCATATCTCCTGACCACTAGGGGGCACTGTGCCAAAACTCTGCAGGTAGTCTCAAATCATGATTGACGTAACACACACCAAGTTTGGTCTGAATAGGCTAATGCATTGCGGAGTTATAGCCTCGCTTTCATTTCTGAGGCCATTTTGTCGAATTCTTTCGCACGTTATTCGTAAACGGTTTGACATTTCAACTTTCTTTGGATAACTTTTTGTCACCATGGTCTGGAGATGATGTGGTTAAATTTTCGTGAAAATCGGACAAACGGCCTAGGAGGAGTTCGAAAAAGTAGGTTTTTCTTAAAATTCAAAATGGCGGGAAAATTTTCATGACGGAAAATGACGTCATAGGGTGCAATCGAATCGTCCTGAGCCAAGGAATCAGTGGACGAAAGAATTTTGTTTCTAGGACATACGGTTCAAAAGTTATTTACGTAAACGTGAGTTCAACTTTGGACAGTTGGTGGCGCTAGAGACATTGAGTTAGAGACTTCAAATTTGCTATGGTCAATGATTGGCTTGTCCTTGATCAGTGTGCCAAATTTCATCATTTTCCCGCAAACGGTTCTATGGCCTGCCATAGACTTCCATGGCGGAAGAAGAAGAAGAAGAAGAAGAAGAAGAGGAATAATAATAAAGAACCGGAACAGAAACAATAGGTGCCTCCGCACCTTCGGTGCTTGGCCCCTAAATATAGCTGCAAGCAGCCATGACGGGGCCAAGCACAAAGAAGGCATTAAATGTCATGCCGACATGGCTGGCAGCATCAGACCAACGGCAGGAAGCATCTAAAGACATTTCAATTTGACTTCAGTCTAAATGGCAGAAAAATCATCAATACGGTCTTTAGTAATTCGATTTAACGGTTTATCACGTTTGACCAACAGGCAGCGCTGTAACCAAATTGATATGTCAAATCACGTGGTTTATCCAGAGTGAGGTGACAATGACACATGCAAAGTTTGGTGTCAATAGGGTAAAGCATTGCTGACATCCAGCTTTAAAGTCATGTGTTTGTTAAGCATAGCATTTCATGACAAAATTCTAAATAGCTGACGCTGAAAATGGCCGATATGGGAAAATTTGGTATCGCAGGACTCGGCATGATGCACTGAATCTAAAGAGAGCAGTTTCATGATTTTTGGAAAAAGCATTCAGGAGTTATAATCAAAAATGTCAGTTTTTCATATCTCCTGACCACTAGGGGGCAGAGCGCCAAAACTCTGCAGGTAGCCTCAGATCATGATTGACATGACACACAGAAAGTTTGGTCAGAATACGCCAATGCGTTTCAGAGATATAGTCTTGCTTTATTTGGTGGCAATTTGGTCAAATTCGTTCGCAATTTTATCGAAACCTGTTTGACGAATCAACTTTATTTTAATAACTTTTTGTCAGCATGGTCTGAAGATGTTATGATTCAATTTTGGTGAAAATTGGACAAACGGTATGGGAGGAGTTCGAAAAAGTAGGTTTTTAAAGAAAAACAACATGGCGGACAGGAAGTTTGGCCGACTATGACAAATTTGGTATCTGTGTTCTCGGTTTGACCCAAGGAACGTATAAAGACAACTTATTTTACCATAGGTTAACGTGTTCAAAAGTTATTAGCATTTTTGTAAATTTGTTTATAACTTTTGACCACAAGGTGGCGCTGCCTCGAAAGTTTTTGTGTTGTATCAGGCCCAGATGCCGAAGACACATATCGAGTTTCGTAACGATACGCCAATGTGTTTGTTAAATATAGCAATTTATGACAAAATTCAAAATGGCCGACCCTCAAAATGGCCGATATGGGAAAATTTTGTATCGCACGACTCGGCATGATGCCCTGAATCTAACGAGACCAGTTTTATGATTTCTGGTGGAAGCGTTCAGAAGTTATAAGCAAATATTTCACTTTTTCATATCTCCAGACCACTAGGGGGCAGAGCGCCAAATCTTTGCAGATAGCCTCAGACCATCATTGCCATAACACACACCAAGTTTGGTCAGAATACGCTAATGCGTTGCGGAGATAAAGCCTCGCTTTCATTTCTTCGGCCATTTTGTTGAATTCTTTCGCAAGTTATTCGTAAACGGTTTGACAAATCAACTTTCTTTTAATAACTTTTTGTACGCATAGTCTGGAGATGATGTGGTTCAATTTTCGTGAAAATCGGACCAACGGCCTAGGAGGAGTTCGAAAAAGTAGGTTTTTCATAAAATTCAAAATGGCGGGAAAATATTCATGACGGAAAATGACGTCTTAGGGTGCAATCGAATCGTCTTGAGCCAAGGAATTAGTGGACGAAAGAATTTTGTTTCTAGGACATACGGTTCAAGAGTTATTTACGTAAACGTGAGTGCAACTTTGGACAGTTGGTGGCGCTAGAGACATTGAGTTAGACACTTCAAATTTGCTATGGTCAATGATTGGCTTGTCCTTTATCAGTGTGCCAAATTTTATCATTTTCCCGCAAACGGTTCTATGGGCTGCCATAGACTTCCATGGCGGAAGAAGAAGATGAATAATAATAATAAAGAACCGGAACAATTACAATAGGTGCCTCCGCACCTTCGGTGCTTGGCCCCTAAATATAGCTGCAAGCAGCAATGACGGGGCCAAGCACAAACAGGGCATTGACGTGGCCGGCAGCATAAGAGCAATTGAAGTAATCAACAACTAAATGCATTTTAATATGATTTTAGGCTAAATGGCTGAAAAATCATTAATACAGACACTGTAATTTGATTTAATAGTTTATCGCTTTGGACCAATAGATGGCGCTGTGTCCAAATTGTTAGAATGTGGTCCGAGTAATGTGACAATGAAATGTGCAAAGTTTGGTGTTATTTGGACAAAACATTACTGACATAGAGCATTTAAGTCATTTTGTCATCACTACCTCAAATTTGTAATTTCGGTATACGAAAACGGTTTTGTCTATCGACACGAAATCCATAACTTTTTGTCAACTCAGTCTGAAGATGATACGATTCAATTTTGGTGAAAATCGGACAAACGGTCTGGGAGGAGTTAGAAAAAGTATGTTTTTTAATAAAACAACATGGCGGACATGAAATTTAGACAAACTATTTCAAATTTGGTATCTGTGTTCTCGGCTTGACCCAAGGAACATATTAAGATCATTTGTTTTAAAATAGCTTAATGTAATCAAAAGTTATTCGCATTTTTGTAAATTGTGTTATAACTTTTTACCACAAGGTGGCGCTGCTCCGAAACTTTTTGCGTAGTGTCACATCAAGGTCCCAAAGACTCATATTGAGTTTCGTAATGATTCGCCAATGCGTTTGTTAAATATAGCATTTTAGGACAAAATTCAATATGGCCGACGCCCAAAATGGCCGATATGAGAAAATTTGGTATCACACAACTCAGCATGATGCCCTGAATCTAAAGAGAGCAGTTTTATGATATTTGAGCAAAGTGTTCAGAAGTTATGAGCAAAAAAGTAATTTTTTTATATCTCCTGACCACTAGGGGGCAGTGCGCCAAAACTCTGCAGGTAGCCTCAGATTATGACTACTATGACACACACCAATTTTGGTCTGAATACGCAAATGCGTTGCGGAGATATAACCTCAAGTTCATTTTTGCGGCAAATTCGTCAAACTCTTTTGCAAGTTTATCAAAAACGGAATGACCAATCAACTTGATTCTCATAACTTTTTGTCTCCATAGTCAGGAGATGATGTGGTTCAATTTTTGTGAGAATCAGACAAACGGCCTAGGAGTAGTTCGACAAAATAGGTTTTTCATAAAATTCAAAATTGCGGAAAAATTTTCATGACGGAAAATGACGTCATAGGGTGCAATCGAATCAGCTTGAGCCAAGGAATCATTGGACAAAGGAATTTTGTTTCTAGCCCTTTTGGTTCAAGAGTTATTAGCATAAATGTAAGTGCAACTTTAGACAGTTGGTGGCGCTAGAGGGATTGAGGTAGAGACTCCAAAATTGGTGTGGTCAATGATTGGACTGTCGTCTATGTGTGTGCCAAATTTCATCATTTTCCCAGTTACGGTTCTATGGGCTGCCATTGACTTCTGGGTGGAAGAAGAATAATAATAATAAGAAATATAGCTGCAAGCAGCAATGACGGGGCCAAGCACAAACAGGGCATTGACGTGGCCGGCAGCATAAGAGCAATTGAAGTAATCAACAACTAAATGCATTTTAATATGATTTTAGGCTAAATGGCTGAAAAATCATTAATACAGACACTGTAATTTGAATGAAAAGTTTATCGCTTTGGACCAATAGTTGGCGCTGTGTCCAAATTGTTAGAATTGGGTCCGAGTAATGTGACAATGAAATCTGCAAAGTTTGGTGTTATTTGGACAAAACATTACTGACTTAAAGCATTAAAGTCATTTTGTCATCACTACCTCAAATTTGTAATTGCGGTATACGAAAACGGTTTTGTCTATCGACACGAAATCCATAACTTTTTGTCAGCACAGTCTGAAGATGATACGATTCGATTTTGGTGAAAATCGGACAAACGGTCTGGGAGGAGTTTGAAAAAGTAGGTTTTTGAATGAAACAACATGGCGGATATGAAATTTAGGCAAACTATGTCAAATTTGGTATCTGTGTTCTCGGTGTGACCCAAGGAACATATTAAGATCATTTGTTTTAAAATAGCTTAATGTAATCAAAAGTTATTAGCATTTTTGGAAATTGTGTTATAACTTTTGACCACAAGGTGGCGCTGCCCCGAAACTTTTGGTGTAGGTTCAAATCAAGGTCCCAAAGACACATACTGAGTTTCGTAATGATACGCCAATGCGTTTGTAAAATATAGCATTTTACGACAAATTTCAAAATGGCCAACGCCCAAAATGGCCGATATAAGAAAATTTGGTATCGGACGACTCAGCATGATGCCCTGAATCTAAAGAGACCAGTTTTATGATTTTTGACCAAAGTGTTCAGAAGTTATAAGCAAAAAAGTCAATTTTTTATATCTCCTGACCACTAGGGGGCAGTGCACCAAAACTCTGCAGGTAGCCTCAGATTATGACTACTATGACACACACCAATTTTGGTCTGAATATGCAAATGCGTTGCGGAGATATAGCCTCAAGTTCATTTTTGCGGCAAATTCGTCGAACTCTTTCGCAAGTTTATCAAAAACGGAATGACCAATCAACTTGATTTCCATAACTTTTTGTCTCCATAGTCTGGAGATGATGTGGTTCAATTTTTGTGAGAATCGGACAAACGGCCTAGGAGGAGTTCGACAAAGTAGGTTTTTCATAAAACTCAAAATTGCGGAAAAATTTTCATGACGGAAAATGACGTCATAGGGTGCAATCGAATCGGCTTGACCCAAGGAATCAGTGGACAAAGGAATTTTGTTTCTAGCCCTTATGGTTCAAGAGTTATTAGCATAAATGTAAGTGTAACTTTGGACAGTTGGTGGCGCTAGAGGGATTGAGGTAGAGACTCCAAAATTGGTGTGGTCAATGATTGGACTGTCCTCTATGTGTGTGCCAAATTTCATCATTTTCCTGCATATGGTTCTATGGGCTGCCATTGACTTCTGGGTGGAAGAAGAAGAAGAAGAATAATAATAATAAGAACGAGAACGATTACAATAGGTGCCTCCGCACCTTCGGTGCTTGGCCCCTAAATATAGCTGCAAGCAGCCATGACGGGGCCAAGCACAAAGAAGGCATTAAATGTCATGCCGACATGGCTGGCAGCATCAGACCAACGGCAGGAAGCATCTAAAGACATTTCAATTTGACTTCAGTCTAAATGGCAGAAAAATCATCAATACGGTCTTTAGTAATTCGATTTAACGGTTTATCACGTTTGACCAACAGGCAGCGCTGTAACCAAATTGATATGTCAAATCACGTGGTTTATCCAGAGTGAGGTGACAATGACACATGCAAAGTTTGGTGTCAATAGGGTAAAGCATTGCTGACATCCAGCTTTAAAGTCATGTGTTTGTTAAGCATAGCATTTCATGACAAAATTCTAAATAGCTGACGCTGAAAATGGCCGATATGGGAAAATTTGGTATCGCAGGACTCGGCATGATGCACTGAATCTAAAGAGAGCAGTTTCATGATTTTTGGAAAAAGCATTCAGGAGTTATAATCAAAAATGTCAGTTTTTCATATCTCCTGACCACTAGGGGGCAGAGCGCCAAAACTCTGCAGGTAGCCTCAGATCATGATTGACATGACACACAGAAAGTTTGGTCAGAATACGCCAATGCGTTTCAGAGATATAGTCTTGCTTTATTTGGTGGCAATTTGGTCAAATTCGTTCGCAATTTTATCGAAACCTGTTTGACGAATCAACTTTATTTTAATAACTTTTTGTCAGCATGGTCTGAAGATGTTATGATTCAATTTTGGTGAAAATTGGACAAACGGTATGGGAGGAGTTCGAAAAAGTAGGTTTTTAAAGAAAAACAACATGGCGGACAGGAAGTTTGGCCGACTATGACAAATTTGGTATCTGTGTTCTCGGTTTGACCCAAGGAACGTATAAAGACAACTTATTTTACCATAGGTTAACGTGTTCAAAAGTTATTAGCATTTTTGTAAATTTGTTTATAACTTTTGACCACAAGGTGGCGCTGCCTCGAAAGTTTTTGTGTTGTATCAGGCCCAGATGCCGAAGACACATATCGAGTTTCGTAACGATACGCCAATGTGTTTGTTAAATATAGCAATTTATGACAAAATTCAAAATGGCCGACCCTCAAAATGGCCGATATGGGAAAATTTTGTATCGCACGACTCGGCATGATGCCCTGAATCTAACGAGACCAGTTTTATGATTTCTGGTGGAAGCGTTCAGAAGTTATAAGCAAATATTTCACTTTTTCATATCTCCAGACCACTAGGGGGCAGAGCGCCAAATCTTTGCAGATAGCCTCAGACCATCATTGCCATAACACACACCAAGTTTGGTCAGAATACGCTAATGCGTTGCGGAGATAAAGCCTCGCTTTCATTTCTTCGGCCATTTTGTTGAATTCTTTCGCAAGTTATTCGTAAACGGTTTGACAAATCAACTTTCTTTTAATAACTTTTTGTACGCATAGTCTGGAGATGATGTGGTTCAATTTTCGTGAAAATCGGACCAACGGCCTAGGAGGAGTTCGAAAAAGTAGGTTTTTCATAAAATTCAAAATGGCGGGAAAATATTCATGACGGAAAATGACGTCTTAGGGTGCAATCGAATCGTCTTGAGCCAAGGAATTAGTGGACGAAAGAATTTTGTTTCTAGGACATACGGTTCAAGAGTTATTTACGTAAACGTGAGTGCAACTTTGGACAGTTGGTGGCGCTAGAGACATTGAGTTAGACACTTCAAATTTGCTATGGTCAATGATTGGCTTGTCCTTTATCAGTGTGCCAAATTTTATCATTTTCCCGCAAACGGTTCTATGGGCTGCCATAGACTTCCATGGCGGAAGAAGAAGATGAATAATAATAATAAAGAACCGGAACAATTACAATAGGTGCCTCCGCACCTTCGGTGCTTGGCCCCTAATAAGAACCGGAACAAAAACAATAGGTGCCTCCGCACCTTCGGTGCTTGGCCCCTAATAATAGGAACCGGAACAAAAACAATAGGTGCCTCCGCACCTTCGGTGCTTGGCCCCTAATAAATAGCTGCAAGCAGCAATGACGGGGCCAAGCACAAACAGGGCATTGACGTGGCCGGCAGCATAAGAGCAATTGAACTAATCAACAACTAAATGCATTTTAACATGATTTTAGGCTAAATGGCTAAAAAAATCATTAATACAGACACTGTAATTTGAATGAAAAGTTTAGCGCTTTGGACCAATAGTTGGCGCTGTGTCCAAATTGTTAGAATTGGGTCCGAGTAATGTGACAATGAAATCTGCAAAGTTTGGTGTTATTTGGACAAAACATTACTGACTTAAAGCATTAAAGTCATTTTGTCATCACTACCTCAAATTTGTAATTGCGGTATACGAAAACGGTTTTGTCTATCGACACGAAATCCATAACTTTTTGTCAGCACAGTCTGAAGATGATACGATTCGATTTTGGTGAAAATCGGACAAATGGTCTAGGAGGAGTTTGAAAAAGTAGGTTTTTGAATGAAACAACATGGCGGATATGAAATTTAGGCAAACTATGTCAAATTTGGTATCTGTGTTCTCGGTGTGACCCAAGGAACATATTAAGATCATTTGTTTTAAAATAGCTTAATGTAATCAAAAGTTATTAGCATTTTAGGAAATTGTGTTATAACTTTTGACCACAAGGTGGCGCTGCCCCGAAACTTTTGGTGTAGGTTCAAATCAAGGTCCCAAAGACACATACTGAGTTTCGTAATGATACGCCAATGCGTTTGTAAAATATAGCATTTTACGACAAATTTCAAAATGGCCGACGCCCAAAATGGCCGATATAAGAAAATTTGGTATCGCACGACTCAGCATGATGCCTCGAATCTAAAGAGACCAGTTTTATGATTTTTGACCAAAGTGTTCAGAAGTTATAAGCAAAAAAGTCAATTTTTTATATCTCCTGACCACTAGGGGGCAGTGCGCCAAAACTCTGCAGGTAGCCTCAGATTATGACTACTATGACACACACCAATTTTGGTCTGAATATGCAAATGCGTTGCGGAGATATAGCCTCAAGTTCATTTTTGCGGCAAATTTGTCGAACTCTTTCGCGTGTTTATCAAAAACGGTTTGACCAATCAACTTGATTCTCATAACTTTTTGTCTCCATAGTCTGGAGATGATGTGGTTCAATTTTTGTGAGAATCAGACAAACGGCCTAGGAGGAGTTTGACAAAGTAGGTTTTTCATAAAATTCAAAATTGCGGACAAATTATCATGACGGAAAATGACGTCATAGGGTGCAATCGAATCAGCTTGAGCCAAGGAATCAGTGGACAAAAGAATTTTGTTTCTAGCCCTTATGGTTCAAGAGTTATTAGCATAAATGTAAGTGTAACTTTGGACAGTTGGTGGCGCTAGAGGGATGGAGTTAGAGACTCCAAAATTGGTGTGGTACATGAGTGGACTGTCCTTTACGAGTGTGCCAAATTTCATCATTTTCCTGCATACGGTTCTATGGGCTGCCATTGACTTGTGTTGGAAGAAGAAGAAGAAGAATAAATATAGCTGCTAGCAGCCATCACGGGGCCAAGCGCAAGGAGGGCATTAAATGTCATGCCGACATGGCTGGCATCATCAGACCAACGGCAGGAAGAATCTAAAGACATTTCAATATGACTTAAGTCTAAATGGCTGAAAAATCAACAATACGGTCTTTAGTATTTCGATTTAATGGTTTATCACATTCAATCAACAGGCAGCGCTGTAACCAAATTGTAGTGTCAATTCATGTGGTACATTGAGAGTGTGGTGACATTGACACATGCAAAGTTTGCTTTCAATTGGGTAAACCATTGTTGACAGAGCACTAAAGTCATGTGTTTGTTAAACATAGCATCTTATAAGAAAAATCGAAATGGCAGATGCTCAAAATGGCCGATATGGGAAAATTTGGTATCACAGGACTCGGCATGACCCACTGGATCTAAACACAGCAGTTTCATGATTTTTAGACAAAGCGTTCAGGAGTTAAAATCAAAAATGTCAGTTTTTTAATATCTCCTGACCACTAGTGGGCAGAGCGCCAAAACTCTGCAGGTAGCCTCAGACCATGATTGACATAACACACACCTAGTTTGGTAAGAAAACGCTAATGCATTGCGGAGATAAAGCCTCAATTTCATTTTTGCGACCATTACGTCGGATTCTTTCGCGAGTTATTCGTAAACGGTTTGACATATCAACTTTCTTTGGATAACTTTTTGTCATGATGTTCTAGAGATGATGTGGTTTAATTTTGGTGAAAATTGGACAAACGGTTTGGGAGGAGTTCGAAAAAGTAGGTTTTTAAAGAAAAACAACATGGTGGACAAGAAGTTTGGCCGACTATGACAAATTTGGTATCTGTGTTCTCGGTTTGACCCAAGGAACGTATAAAGATAATTTGTTTTACCATAGGTTAACGCACTCAAAAGTTATTAGCATATTTGTAAATTTGGTTATAATTTTTGACCACAAGGGGGTGCTGCCTCGAAACTTTTTGAGTCGTATCAAGGTTAGGTGCCGAAGACACATATTGAGTTTCGTAACGATACGCCAATATCTTTGTTAAATATAGCAATTTATGACAATATTCAAAATGGCCGACGCTCAAAATGGCCGATATGGGAAAATTTGGTATTGCACGACTCGGCATGATGCACTGAATCTAAAGAGACCAGTTTTATTATTTTTGGCAAAAGCGTTCAGAAGTTATAAGCAAATATTTAACTTTTTCATATCTCCTGACCACTAGGGGGCACAGCGCCAAAACTCTGCAGGTAGCCTCAGATCATGATTGACATAACCTACACCTAGTTTGGTCAGAAAACGCTAATGCGTTGCGGAGATAAAGCCTCAATTTCATTTTTGCGACCGGTACGTCAGATTCTTTCGCGAGTTATTCGTAAACAGTTTGACATATCAACTTTCTTTGGATAACTTTTTGTCCACATTGTCTGGAGATGATGTGGTTCAATTTTCGTTGAAATCGGAAAAACGGCCTAGGAGGAGTTCGAAAAAGTAGGTTTTTCAAAAAATTCAAAATGGCGGGAAAATTTTCATGACGGAAAATGACGTCATAGGGTGCAATCGAATCGTCTTGAGCCAAGGAATTAGTGGACAAAAGAATTTTGTTTCTAGGACATACGGTTCAAGAGTTATTTACGTAAACGTGAGTGCAACTTTGGACAGTTGGTGGCGCTAGAGACATTGAGTTAGAGACTTCAAATTTGCTATGGTCAATGATTGGCTTGTCCTCTATCAGTGTGCCAAATTTTATCATTTTCCCGCAAACGGTTCTATGGCCTTACATAGACTTCCATGGCGGAAGAAGAAGAAGAAGAAGAAGAAGAAGAAGAAGAAGATGAATAATAATAATAAAGAACCGGAACAATTACAATAGGTGCCTCCGCACCTTCGGTGCTTGGCCCCTAAATATAGCTGCTAGCAGCCATCACGGGGCCAAGCGCAAGGAGGGCATTAAATGTCATGCCGACATGGCTGGCATCATCAGACCAACGGCAATAAGAATCTAAAGACATTTCAATATGACTTAAGTCCAAATGGCTGAAAAATCAACAATACGGTCTTTAGTATTTCGATTTAATGGTGTATCACATTCAACCAACAGGCAGCGCTGTAACCAAAATGTAGTGTCAATTCATGTGGTACATTGAGAGTGTGGTGACATTGCCACATGCAAAGTTTGCTTTCCATTGGGTAAACCATTGCTGACAGAGCACTAAAGTCATGTGTTTGTTAAACATAGAATCTTATAAGAAAAATCGAAATGGCAGACGCTCAAAATGGCCGATATGGGAAAATTTGGTATCACAGGACTCGGCATGACCCACTGGATCTAAAGAGACCAGTTTCATGATTTTTGGCCAAAGGGTTCAGGAGTTATAATCAAAAAAGTCAGTTTTTTAATATCTCCTGACCACTAGGGGGCAGAGCGCCAAAACTCTGCAGGTAGCCTCAGACCATGATTGACATAACACACACCTAGTTTGGTAAGAAAACGCTAATGCGTTGCGGAGATAAAGCCTCAATTTCATTTTTGCGACCATTACGTCGGATTCTTTCGCGAGTTATTCGTAAACGGTTTGACATATCAACTTTCTTTGGATAACTTTTTGTCATGATGGTCTAGAGATGATGTGGTTTAATTTTGGTGAAAATTGGACAAACGGTTTGGGAGGAGTTCGAAAAAGTAGGTTTTTAAAGAAAAACAACATGGTGGACAAGAAGTTTGGCCGACTATGACAAATTTGGTATCTGTGTTCTCGGTTTGACCCAAGGAACGTATAAAGATAATTTGTTTTACCATAGGTTAACGCACTCAAAAGTTATTAGCATATTTGTAAATTTGGTTATAATTTTTGACCACAAGGGGGTGCTGCCTCGAAACTTTTTGAGTCGTATCAAGGTTAGGTGCCGAAGACACATATTGAGTTTCGTAACGATACGCCAATATCTTTGTTAAATATAGCAATTTATGACAATATTCAAAATGGCCGACGCTCAAAATGGCCGATATGGGAAAATTTGGTATTGCACGACTCGGCATGATGCACTGAATCTAAAGAGACCAGTTTTATTATTTTTGGCAAAAGCGTTCAGAAGTTATAAGCAAATATTTAACTTTTTCATATCTCCTGACCACTAGGGGGCACAGCGCCAAAACTCTGCAGGTAGCCTCAGATCATGATTGACATAACCTACACCTAGTTTGGTCAGAAAACGCTAATGCGTTGCGGAGATAAAGCCTCAATTTCATTTTTGCGACCGGTACGTCAGATTCTTTCGCGAGTTATTCGTAAACAGTTTGACATATCAACTTTCTTTGGATAACTTTTTGTCCACATTGTCTGGAGATGATGTGGTTCAATTTTCGTTGAAATCGGAAAAACGGCCTAGGAGGAGTTCGAAAAAGTAGGTTTTTCAAAAAATTCAAAATGGCGGGAAAATTTTCATGACGGAAAATGACGTCATAGGGTGCAATCGAATCGTCTTGAGCCAAGGAATTAGTGGACAAAAGAATTTTGTTTCTAGGACATACGGTTCAAGAGTTATTTACGTAAACGTGAGTGCAACTTTGGACAGTTGGTGGCGCTAGAGACATTGAGTTAGAGACTTCAAATTTGCTATGGTCAATGATTGGCTTGTCCTCTATCAGTGTGCCAAATTTTATCATTTTCCCGCAAACGGTTCTATGGCCTTACATAGACTTCCATGGCGGAAGAAGAAGAAGAAGAAGAAGAAGAAGAAGAAGATGAATAATAATAATAAAGAACCGGAACAATTACAATAGGTGCCTCCGCACCTTCGGTGCTTGGCCCCTAATAATAATAAGAACGAGAACGATTACAATAGGTGCCTCCGCACCTTCGGTGCTTGGCCCCTAATAATAAGAACCGGAACAGAAACAATAGAAAAACAGAAAGAAAATACCGCACAAATATTATTACGGGTAAAAAAATGGCGATATAACCCGCACCCCCATTGTGGGGTTTGTAAAATCTGGTATAACCCGCGGGTTATATGCGGGAAAATACGGTACATACACACTGTTTACGGTATATGTGAGAAAATGTTTTTTTGATCTCCAAAACAAAGTAAATCTAAGCCATATAACAGTTTCGGTTTTATTTAAATTATTCATGCAGCCATAGTACCATAACATTCAAAACAATCAAGAGTTAAAAGTAAAACAATTCAAACAATATTGGTAATTCACATGAAAGCATTAACCTTCTCATGTTTCCAGGTACAAGTATTGGAGGTTTTCTCTACGCTACGGCGCAGAATGAGTTCATTGTACTCTTTGGACTCGACGGCTGTCTTTTGCTAATTGGCTGTTTTGCACTAAACATCATCGCCTGTGCTGGACTCATGAGACCGCTGCACCAGCCGGCCTACTACCTGAAACAAAGAGCAGCTCTGGCTGAGAATTTAGAGGAGAAGGTTCTGGAAAAGCCCCCTGCCGTGGAGGACCCCATCAAGAAAAATCAGTCCGTTGACGTTCTCATCACAGGAGAGGTGAAAGAGCCTCCACCGTACGAGAAGAGCCTCCTGAGTTACGTGGCGTTGGTGCGGATCATGAAGAAGAAACAGAAGGAGTACCTCGAATACCTGCACTCGATAGGGGAGCTGCTTCAGAACAGGGTCTTTTCGGCCATGTGTCTGTCTTTGTTCGCGTATTGCCTGGGTGCGTACACTCCTCTTCTCTTCCTAGAGGATTTGGCCCAGAGCGAGGGTCTGATCGATGGCATCAGCACCATTCCGCTGGTCTCGATCATGTCCATTGCTGGAGGAGTAGGGAAGCTGCTGCTGGGCATCACGATGGACATCCGCTGGATGAACAGCATCTTTCTGTACGCTTTCACCCTGCTGGGCTCAGGGGTGGCTCTTCTCATAATCCCCGTCACCAAGAACTACACTGGGCTGCAGGTCATCTCAACGGTGCTGGGGCTTTTTTCTGGAAACTGGTCCGTCGTGCCCTACATGACCACTAAGGTTGTGGGAATGGATCGTCTGACTGAGGCATATGGGATCTTGATGTTCTTTGGTGGATTTAGTATAATGCTCGGACCTCCTGTCGCAGGTAATTTTTTAAACTTTTTAAATTTTTTAAACTTTTTGCCATGGGTTTAGTTGTGTTAAATTAGGGCTCAGATGCGATGCAATGGAAGCCTTTAAAGTTCACTTCATTCACAAATGAATTAGTACAGATCAGAATAAGAATCAGCTGCTGTTCAATTCATCATAATTGGTCACATGAACCACAAGATGTTGAATTGGAATGACTTGGGGATAAATTAGACCATTTTGGGACATGATGCGTTATCCACTATCCTTCATAAAATGAAAGTTAATATATATATATATATATATATAATATATATATATATATATAGTGGTACCTCGGTTTACGAGCGACTTGGTATACGAGAAAATCGGTGTACGAGCATGGAGGGTTGAATCGGTGTACGAGCTTTGTATCGGAGTGCGAGCAAATTTTTCCCTCACCCACGCGCATTTTTGTCCTAACGCTCTGCATCTTCACGGGCATTTGTACTGGAAATATCCTAATGACAGCCTCTCATAACACAGTCACGCAGTTCCAAATCATTTATCACCCCTTAAAGCATTCATTCTCTCAGCCTCGCTCTGTCAGCAGTTTAACTTCTCTCAGCCTCTATTGTTCACGTAGTGAAATATATATGGGGTTCATGAATTAATTGTCTCCTCACTTCTCTCCACTCTGGAGCTCGCGTTGGTGTCGCGCGAGTCTCCCGGCGCTCGCGTTGGTGTCGCGCGAGTCTCCCGGCGCTCGCGGTGGTGTCGCGCGAGTCTCCCGGCGCTCGCGTTGGTGTCGCGCGAGTCTCCCGGCGCTCGCGTTGGTGTCGCGCGAGTCTCCCGGCGCTCGCGGTGGTGTCGCGCGAGTCTCCCGGCGCTCGCGGTGGTGGCGCGCGAGTCTCCCGGCGCTCGCGGTGGTGGCGCGCGAGTCTCCCGGCGCTCGCGGTGGTGGCGCGCGAGTCTCCCGGCGCTCGCGGTGGTGGCGCGCGAGTCTCCCGGCGCTCGCGGTGGTGGCGCACGAGTCTCCCGTTCCACGACTTTCACTCTGGATTATCACTTTGTTTGTTTTCTGCACTATTATAATAAATTCACTCATTTGCACTTGAATCCAGGTTTTGTGTTTTCCCCCTCCCTCGTCTGTCTCTCATCTCATTCATGCCAGCAGACGCTGCTCAAAGTGAGTTACAGTAAATTGTCAAGTATTTTTAGAGTTTAATTGTCTAAAGTTTAATTGTCTGTTTAAAGAGTATTTATATGAGATCTTAATGGTTATAATTTTAACTGTAATTAATAGGGTAAAAAAAACTAAATATTTAAAATGGGCATTTATGGTCGTGTGGAACGAATTAATTGATTTTTAATGCATTCTTATGGGGGAAATTGTTTTGGTGTACGAGCATTTTGGGATACGAGCTCGCTCTTGGAACGAATTAAACTCGTAAACCGAGGTATTACTGTATATATATATATATATATATATATATATATATATATATATATATATATATAAAGAAATAGTTTATATAAGTGGGTCAATGGCTTAACTTTTATGTCACGATCTATTTGCCTATCCAAAAAAATACATTCAAATATGTAATACAACTCAATAAAGTCTTGATGAAGACAATGAAGATGTCTTTAATTTCTGAATTAAAGGATTTGTTCTCTGATTTTCAACCAGCTTTGCACTGTTCACTGTCAGTGGTATATGTAAATGAGCAATGTGTACTCCTTTCTGTTACCTATTACACACTCAGATATGTCTGTTTTTTGTCAGCAAAAGTCCGCCAAATAATACAACATACGCTTTTTCTTTCTTTTTCTAGTCACACTGATTTAAAAAAAAAAAATCTCTTTTCTACTGCATAGACAGCCAAGATGATTTATAAGCCATCAATGAATTACCTATTTAATATTCATTTCAGAATTTCAGCATTCAGATTACAACTGTCCTGATATCATAAGATAGAAAGCCATGATACAATTCTTAAATAAACAGTAAAATAGAATACGTTTTAAATGACAGTCATTTGGTGCAACCAACCT
This sequence comes from Rhodeus uyekii, assembly GCA_037043235.1. NCBI lineage: Eukaryota > Metazoa > Chordata > Actinopteri > Cypriniformes > Acheilognathidae > Rhodeus > Rhodeus uyekii. Next base: position 1,575,649 of record JAWRVZ010000160.1, read on the forward strand.
ACAGGAAAAAACATTTGACCTTGTATGTGAAGGCAAGGTTAGTTCAGTGTGTTGTTTTGAAAATAAAACACATGAACACAATGAGAGAGTACATTTCCAACATGGGTTTTAAACTAGATATTTAAAAGATTCTTTGAACAATTCTTTTTTTTCCCACTGAACCAGGCGACATTCAAACCCTTACAGCAATTATGAATTGCTGTTTGAATTGGATTCCATTTAATTCTACTGCCATAAATTCACATTATAATCCTGTATATTAGCAATATCACTGCTTTCCTGTAGCCCAAACAGTAGAGTGTTCCGCTTGCAACGCCAAGGTCGTGGGTTTGATTCTCAGGGAAAGCAAGAATGTCAATGTGTTTCTTTTGGATAAAAGCGTCTGCCACATGTAAATTCAAATTCAGGAACTGGTTTCGGATTGAAAAGGCATTGCTGATCAAGTTCTAACTGTGCCGAGAGGGTAAAGATTCAGCAAGTTTACCTGTGGAGTGAGATCGAGTGTGTAACCACTTGTTTTGTTTCTCACTCCAGGCTGGATTTACGACTGGATGCACTCCTATGACCTGGCGTTCTACTTCAGCGGGAGCTTCGTGCTGCTGGGAGGAGCTGGCCTTTTTCTCTCGGCTTTGTCCTGTTGGAACAAGAACCAGGATGAAACCAACACGCCAGACACAGAATACACTAATGATTATGACAAAGTGGCAACAGTGGCCTGAAGCATGACAAGGTTACACGATTAAATGCTGTACAGAAGATGAATTCTCACACTTAATTACAAAAAGCTGAAGTGTGTACGTGTCCGCTGGATGCTTTTCCTCAGCTTATTACACCGAAGAAAGGTTATTTGTGGCCTTGTTTTAGGAGGCTTTGGTCCTACATTCAAAACACTTTTTCTTTTCGATTTGCTTTGTTTACTGGAGTAAATGGAGATGGGAGTGCCACTTTTTTGTATAGACGTACAAGACTTGGCTTCACTACACTGCAAACCAAGGCAATTTTTGTATTTGATGAAATATTCCACAATCTGAAAAATGTTCTGCAGTATTTGGACGGGTGATAATCAATGTCATGTACTGTACCAAAGTTTTGATTGTTGGTTTATTTATTGTATTTGATTTGTGTGTCTGTAACTGGTGTCTCGCCTGTTCGTAAGGGTTAGTCATGCAGCACTGGACTAATTGTGCTTTTATGCCTTTTTTATGAAGAAAATTGATTTCTTAGTGGCACAGACTATAGTCTGTAGTTGATTTACACCACATGCTATAAAGCATGATGTGTCTGTGAAAGTGCTGTCAGGTTGTTTTTAATAGCAGTTTAGATATCTTTTAATCTCTTTTTTTGTATACGTTTTGAATGACCAGCTCTTATTGACTGTTTTACACATTTTGCAATAGGTTGTGCGTATTTGTATTTGTAATGCTTTTTGTTTTCCTTTTTTCAAAAACATTGTTACTTGAAATATGTTTCTATAATATTAATATTCAAGGAACTCTAAAAAGTGTAACTCTAAAACAGAACACAGGAAATCCTTTGGTGGTGTCATTATTATTTATGGTTCTTTTATTGTTTTCTTAGCATTTGTATGGGTTTTATTATTAAAGAACTGATTATATAATTGTTGCTTGCTTTATCGCCAGTTTTTTTTATCTATTTTACAACACTAGCCATCACCTGTTTGTGTAAAATGCAAACAAAGCCAGACTTACTGTAAAGATTTGCACTGGGTTTCATTACACTGCCATGATATGAAGTGGCCTTGTTGTCTCCGTGGATACAGTCACCATAGTGAATGCAATTAGAGCTCTATTTATGCAGTCACCAATGTTTACCTGCAGGTTTAAAAAAGGTTGTAAAATGATGCTACACAGAAATATGTTTTGATGCTTATACTGTATATTTAATTAAATCCAAGCTGGGATAGATAATACTGTTAATACTTAATACAGATAATACTGTGAAATACTTACACAAATGTAAACCAAAGACTGGACTGATTCTTAGATTTATTTATATATACACTATATAAATATATATATTTATAATAAAAATGATTTTTTTTTTCCTAAGCCAGAGTCCAGGACATATCATCTACATCAACACCTACAGTGTTGGCTGTTATTTATCGGCCACCGAAATACAGTAATACCTTTTTAGATGAATTTTCTGCATTTTTAACCTCCCTAAGTACCCTATCACCTAATATTATTTTACTGGGTGATTTTAACATTCATGTGGACAATGTCAGTAATCCATTCACAAAAGATTTCATTTCTTGCCTGGACAGTTTTGGCCTCCAGCAATATGTGGAACTTTCCAACTCACTCTAAAGGCCACACTCTGGACCTCGTCTGTTGTTCAGGTGTTACTCCCATGAACTGTACTGCAGCTGCCATACCCATATCTGACCATAAATTGCTTTCTTTTAATGCTAATGTTACACTCTCTAAATCCAAACAACAGCGCCTGATGAGATTTCGGAATATAAAAAAAGATCAACCCTTCAGTCTTTACTGCTGCAATTACTGATCTTCCTCGTAGTGATCATCTCACTTCTCCTGAGGATTTGGTCTCCTTGAATCCTTGAATAAACTCTGAATTACGGCAGCTCCTTGACACTTTCGCACCTTCTAAAGTTCGGACTGTATCATTTACTCACTCTGCTCCATGGTTTACTCCTGAACTTCGCCAGCTCAAAACTAGAGGCCGGCGCTTAGAACGTCTCTATAAGCGTACTGGACTTGCGGTGCATAAAGAGTTGCATAGTGACCATGTACATCTTTATAAGGATGCTCTTTCTGCTGCAAAAAATGATTTTTATTCACATTTAATTGAGTCTGGAGAGGGTAATACTAAGGCCTTATTTTCCACTGTAAATCGCATTCTGAAACCCCCTGACATACTCCCTGCCCACCTGTACTGTACTGCTCAATGCAATACATTCATGTCTTTTTTCAATGATAAAATAACCACCATCCACCAACAGTTGGCCTCTTTGGCTACCGCTAACTGTAGTTCACCAAACAGTGATTCAACTGATTTACCACATACTTTTCTTTCTTCTTTTGACATGCCATCTGACCAAGAAATTTCTCATTTCATTCTCAAATCTAATTCTTCCACGTTTACTTGATCCTATACCTACTCACTTGGTAAAGACCTGTTTTCCTTCTCTTTCTTCTCTTATAACTCGTATTATCCACACTTCACTTAGCTCCGGTATTGTTCCATCATCCTTGAAAATAGCTGCTATTACCCCAACTCTTAAGAAACCTGGCACAGACCCCAACAATTTAAATAATTTCCGTCCCATCTCAAATCTTCCTTTTATTTCTAAAGTTCTTGAAAAAGTAGTGGCAGCACAGGTCCATGCTCACCTCAGTAATAATAAGTTATTTGAGTGTTTTCAGTCAGGGTTTCGTCCCAAGCATAGTACAGAAACTGCCTTACTGAGAGTGACTAATGATCTGCTAATGGCTGCTGATGGCGGATCCTTATCCATTCTTGTTTTGCTTGATTTGAGTGCTGCTTTTGACACCATCTCACACAATATTCTGTTGAACCGTCTGTCCGCTACTGGTATCACTGGTATTCCTCACACCTGGTTCACTTCATACCTTTCAAACCGTACACAGTTTGTCCAACTAAAAAATGTTCAAGCCCTACCTTCCTCTGTTAGCTGTGGTGTCCCCCCAGGTTCTGTCCTTGGTCCCTTATTGTTCCTAATCTACCTTCTCCCACTTGGTAACATTTTCTCCAAATTTGGTATTAAATTCCACTGTTACGCTGATGATACGCAGATTTACGTTTCCACAAAGCCTGAGTCCACTTTCCCACCTGCCTGTCTTACCAACTGCCTTCACGAATTAAAAGTCTGGTTTTCTAAAAATGTTCTCAAACTTAATGGCAGTAAGACTGAAGTACTCCTTATTGGCACAAATTCAGTTCTCTCAAGGTCTTGCAGTTTTTCCTTACCCATTGATGGTTCCTCCGTTTTCCCTTCCCGCCAGGTCAGGAACTTGGGTGTCATCTTTGACAGCACCCTTTCTTTCAAAGCTCACATTAGTAATATAACCAAGTCTTGCTATTTTCATCTCCGCAATATTGCTCGTCTACGTCCATTTCTCACTCCACGCAGTTCTGCTATTCTCGTTCACTCGCTTGTCACCTCTCGCATTGACTACTGTAACTCTCTCTTAATTGGCTTATCACACAAATCTCTTCATAAACTCCAATTGATTCAGAATTCTGCTGCTCGTATCATAACCCGGGCTCCATCTATACAACATATTACCCCATCGCTTCAACAGCTACATTGGCTTCCTATCAAATTTCGGATTGATTTCAAAATTCTTCTCCTCACTTACAAATCTCTTCATAACCTCTCTCCACCTTACCTTTCAGATCTCTTACAGCCCTATATTCCTTCTCGCACCCTCCGCTCTTCTTCCTTGTCATGATTACTGTGTTTCCTCAAGTCTAGCACTTTGTTTTTTGTTATTCTTACAGTGGTCATGTTTGTGTTTGCTTTTCTTTCTACTTATTTATTGGTTTACTGTCGTTGTTGTTTACTGTTATTCTTTAATATTGTTGTTGTTTCTTGTTAATGTATGGTGACCTTGGGTGTTATGAAAGGCGCCTAAAATAAAATGGATTATTATTATTATTATTATCTAAAATAAATCTAGATGGTCGTAAATGTAAAACTTTTACACCTTATTGCTTCTATTATTAATGATATTCACAGGTTAATACTGGTTCAATATTATACTTTATTGTGGACACACTTGTCATTAATTACTCCCCCTCATGTCACTCCAAACCCGTAAGACTTTCGGTCATCTTTGGAACACAAGTGAAGATATTTTTAATGAAATCTGAGAGCCTTCTGTCCCTCCATTGACAGATATGCAACTACGACATACAATCAACAGAAAAACAATAAGACATCATTAATGTCAGTTATCCACGTGACTCTAGCATTTTAACCTTAAAAACAAACATAACTTACCGGTACAATATATTAATCCCCTTATGAAAAAGAAGTCCGTTAAAGTGTGCTATTAGCAAACTTCTTTTAAACTTAAAAAAATAAGAATGTATATTCAGTCTACTTTTTGTTCTTCTAAAATAGCTTTTAAGTATTTTTGACTTATACTTACAGAAAAGTGCAAGTATATCTGGCCTATAGTTGTACTCTTTTGATTGAGATAGATTGTACACACTGCCTTGTAAACTTACAGCGTTTGTTTATAAATAAAGAATAGATAGCTATGTTCCTAGTTCCAAGTGTCTTGATTTTTGAGTAGGTTAGTCCAGTGGTCCCCAACCCCCGGTCCGCGGCCCGGTACCGGTCCACGGACGAAATGGCACTGGGCAGCGGACCGAATTCCCGGACCCTTCCGTGAGCGGCTGCTAGCGGCTGTGGCGCTGTAGCTTTGGCGGTGAGGAGGTGCCTCAACAAGTCATCAACAACCCCCCCCCCCTCCCGTGAACACAGGGATTTATTAAACTTACTGATTTACTATTTAATATTATTCTCATCAAAACTTTAAATAGTATCACCTCCTAGGGTTTTCAAGCATCAAACACTACACTCGGTTCAGACTTCTTCTGACTCGGGTTGCTATTTTTCTAATTAAACCGACTTATGATTTTCCCAAAAAATACGATTAAAAATCTAAAGTTCCTTATGCATTCAATAAGGGGGGTGAAAACCATTATATATGAACTCTTATAGAGTATATCAGATTCATCCACTATGTATCGATCACTAACAAAGCCTAGCAACTATCTGTGACATGCTAGCAAACTTCCTAAATCATTTTAACAACATGCTAATTCTTGCTAGCGACATGATAATTCACACTAAATCTTACAACTGAAAAGTTAATTCATGCTAAATATTGCTAGCGACATGCTAAAAATTACTAAATCCTGCTAGCTACATGCTAATTCAGGCTAACTCTTGCTAGTGACATGCTGGTTAGTGTTAAATCTTGCTAACAGCATGCTAGATACAACATCATGTGCGTTCAAATCACTTTGGTCAATGGCGATGCAGCTTCTACATTAAATTCAACAAGACTTTTTAACTACATCTACAAAATGAGAAATTAATGCACATCAGATATGTTTTTGTCCAATCCAAAGTTTCTCACTTTTTATTACGAAATTATGGTAATGTGCATTCAACTAGTAAATATGATCTTCCTGACAAGATTTGAATGCACCATCAGTTCATCTGAGGAATGAACCTGAGGAAATAAACATACCTGGATGTGTCACATAACCTGCTTTCTAAAATACCCCACTACTTAGGTATTTTCATTGCTATTTGGTTTAAAAAATAAAATAAAACAAAAAAACAAGAAAGTCCATGTATGTGCACAATTTTGAATGTACATGTAGTGCAGAATTGAGAAGTCCATGTAAAGGTATGTACTGCTGTGAGTGAGCATGATGGTATGCGTGTGTTTTTCAGGATATGTGTGAATCAATCAGACCATAGAAGGTCGATATCTCTAACCTCTCAGTTCAGCTTCAAGAAGCAAGCAGAATTTAGTGATGGGTCTTTGTAGTACAGTGGATTTAGTCTTTACCAAGACACTGCGGACAAGATCTTCGGAACCCGGTAGGGTTTGTATCACACGACCTAAGGGCCAGGAATTTCTTGGAGCTGTAGAATCTATTATGACTACTGTAGGGGATTTACAGTTAAGACCCGAGGACCAGATATGTTGAATGAAGACCAGGAGTCAGAAGTGCAGTCAATAGAAGAAATTTTAGTGAAGTTTAGTTTGCAGTTTCATTAGCAGAAGCCAGCTTCAGGTCTCACAAGGAGTTCGTAGGCCGCCCCACATACAATAACATTGTTACAGCAATTACACTCTAACAGAGGGTGCTAACTACGTCAATGATGACGTTTAAATGATTCTGATTGGCTAAGAAAGAAAGAAAGAAAGAAAGAAAAAACAAAACTAGTAATTTTCCACACAAGAGCAGACAGTCTGAAGCATATCTTCGTTGATCACATGGTTGACGGGCTCGTGACGTGGCTTGTCGAGAACAACAAGTCATTCCGTCTCCTGATGGCGCCAGTTAATCACCTCACCAATACAGACCATATTAACGCACACACACAAATACACAGCTTCTCCAAGGCTGAACTTGGCTCAGGCTATAAACCAAAACATTCTGATAACTCGTTCTCCTTCTAAAATTGAAGGACTGTCACGTATTCCATGGGTCGTGATGACCTCTAAGACCCTAGCATAGGCAAATACAATACGGACATCAGAAGAATATTAGAGCAAATACACAATAATATGGTTGTTTATAAATGTAAATCATTTAGAATCATTTAATAATAAAAGTATTCAAGATATTGATTAATGATTTAATACTGAGATTATAGTCATATATGTCAATCATTCTAAGAGAAATAAGAGAAGGAAAAGAAAAAGAAAATAATATATATAATGTAAATAGAAGAGACAAGAGATTTTGATTATCCGCCTTCAGTCCCCCCTTTTAGACCAATGTGGGGTCCAATACCACCACGTCTGGTCTATCCAGTGAGGTCGCTACGGAAGGCCGGAGTGGTGACACATGCTTCCCTGACAGGTCACAGTTGTCTCTTCACCCCATCATGGACAAGCCAGATACTAAAAATTCCGGTCCCCATGGCAGGGGCTCTCCAACCTTCCACTCACAACAGGGCGTTGAGCTTCTCTCTTGTCAGTTGGTTGTTCAAGCGGTTGGTCAGTTGCAACAGCCTCATCTCCTCCTCCACAGGATTAATAGTCCTGCAGGCAGATTTAAAGACATACAAACAAAAACAAAAACGGATACACATCCCCAATCCGATACATGCACCAAAGGCATAAACTAGATATTTAACTATGCCCATGGCCAAGTCCTCTGGTGCCACAACAAACTACGGTTTCTGTAACATCAGGACCCTACGCTGAACACGACCATAAAAGCTACAGACATGCTGGTAAGCCCGTCAGGTTCTCTGACAAATGGAGTCCCATCTGATCTAAGCCACACTGAATTTAGATACTCATAGCCTGCAAACATTTCAGTTCTTTTCATTTGTTTTAGGAACTTCTGAATGTAATTCACGCGGTCAGACTTTAAATTTCGGATAATACTTGGTTTTACGCTTCATTTTAGCAAAACACAACCCTAATTCAGCACAAGTACCATGTTTGCAAGTTTTGGCCGGGTACCATGAAGGTCTTGTCCATTCATCCTAACTGGTCACAGACTACACCATAAGACCTGTCTGCATCCCATCGAACCAAATGAACTTTAGTTGGCTTCAAAACTTCCCATCTCATCAAAAGTTTATCCTTTAACACCTCTTCATACCATTCAGAGTTAGGATCCCCTCTAAACACCACATTTGAGTTCAGGTAACCTTAACAACCTTGTTGAACTCTACTTGATTCCCAGCCTGTGGTAGAAAGTAAGACACAATATGTCGGGGGTCGGGTGCGCTTGGGTATAATGGCAATTTAAATGGTTTACCACCCAATATTATGTGGGCACCCCCAGAATTCACAGTCGTTTCTTTTGCTCTGAACTATTGTCAACAAACTTCTGGTACAGCACGTATCTATGGACTTCATCTATCCGGGACAAACAAACACTTTGATTTTTGCTGGTCATGGCAATTGGAATCCAGCTTAATGAGCTGAAGTTGCTCTGAAACACGTTCACTCCACTGTCGTTTAACCATTGGCCTGTTCACAAGTTCACACTTACAAATGATTCAGGAGCAATAAATGATAAGCATATTTGGTGTGCTGTCCGAGGAGAGGGCTCTGAGCTCGGTATTTAGCCCGAACCTAGAGCACTCCCCCCGTATGCTGACTTTGGTAGGAATGATTAAGTGTGAGGAGTCGGGGTGGTGGAGGGATGCCGAAAAATGTCGAGATATGTGGGTGAGTCAAAACATGTCTATTTATGCACGTTTCCTCCCCTGCTGATAGGATGAGGTGTAATTGCTGATGACGTGTTGCTTCCGTTAATCCTTTGAACGTGCTCCTCCCGAACTTTGTTAATAAAATCATTTCACGAGTTCACACTTACAAATGATTCAGGAGCAATAAATGATAAGCATATTTGGTGTGCTGTCCGAGGAGAGGGCTCTGAGCTCGGTATTTAGCCCGAACCTAGAGCACTCCCCCAAAAATTGCAGCCTTGTCGGACAGCCACCAAAGATTTGATGACCCCCCAAAAATGCGAGGTTACGGCTGAGGGAGGGTTAATTGCGAGTTCGGGAGGGCAGATGAGTATTACTGTAGAGGGCTTGAGGTGCGGAGGGGATGATATGGCTTTAGCACTGGATATGTGTTTTGTTGTTCAATTGTTGCAAGAAAGAGAAATTTGGGTGAATTTTTGATTTCTGGGAGTTTGAAACTCCTCCCCTGGCTGCCATAGGAGTAGGGAGGTATGTCGCCACCGCGGAATTGGAAACCCCCGTGGTCGCTGCAGGAGCGGGAGGCATTTCGCTGCCGTGACAGTAGAAACCCCTCGGGGCTGCTGCGGGAGCAGGAGGCACGTCGCTGCTGTGACGGTGGAAACCCCTCGAGGCTGCTGCAGGAGCAGGAGGCACGTCGCTGCTGTGACGGTGGAAACCCCTCGGGGCCGCTGTGGGAGCAGGAGGCACATCACTACTGTAGCAGTGGAAACCCCTCGGGGCCCTCACAGTAGCAGGAGGCACGTCAACGTCGTAGCAGGGGAAAACCCCTCGGGGCCCCCGCGGCAGCAGGAGGCACGTCGCTACCATTGCAGCGAAAAACCCCTCTGGGCCGCTGCAGGACCAAAGAGGTACGTCGCTGCCGCGGTGGTGGAAACTGATTTGAAAGATTGGCTCCCTTGGGAGTATGAAAGCACATCAACCCTGTAACTGAACTCTTGCAGGAGCATCACTGCTGGGCAGTGGAAGTTAGAGAGAGCTGGCTCCTGCGGGAGCGTCACTGCTGCGGCAGTGGAAATTAGAGAGAGCTTGCTCCTGCGGGAGCGTCACTGCTGAGGCAGTGGAAGTTAGAGAGAGCTTGCTCCTGCGGGAGCGTCACTGCTGCGGCAGTGGAAGTTAGAGAGAGCTTGCTCCTGCGGGAGCGTCACTGCTGCGGCAGTGGAAGTTAGAGAGAGCTTGCTCCTGCGGGAGCGTCACTGCTGCGGCAGTGGAAGTTAGAGAGAGCTTGCTCCTGCGGGAGCGTCACTGCTGCGGCAGTGGAAGTTAGAGAGAGCTTGCTCCTGCGGGAGTGTCACTGCTGCGGCAGTGGAAGTTAGAGAGAGCTTGCTCCTGCGGGAGCATCACTGCTGCGGCAGTGGAAGTTAGAAGCTTGCTCCTGCGGGAGCATCACTGCTGCGGCAGTGGAAGTTAGAGAGAGCTTGCTCCTGCGGGAGCGTCACGCGGGAGTGCTATTCTGCGGAGATGGAAAGGTAGGGTCACAAGTTTGGTGGAGAGGAACTGGTGCTTAGCTGATGAGGGTTTGGTGGGCTAAACGTGTAATAGGGCGTTTGGAATCGTCTATGAAGAGTGGGTCGGATAGAAGTTTGGACTGTGATTTTCTGAGATGGAGGTAAGCTAAGAGGGTTTGGTATGGTTGGATTGGTGACGGAAGATTGAATATGTAGATGAAGTGGCCTTTTTTGGTCTGATCAGTCTTGCTTCGTTTGATGAAGTAAGAAATTGTTTCATCGTCCAATACTGATAAGTCGGAAATTGTGGGATGCAATGATGGGTTGAAGCTGGATGTGGTGGTGAGCTCTGAGCATCTGAGGAAACCAAAAAAGGCCAGTATGAACATAGCGTCAAGGGTGCGGGAAGTGTTGATGGAGGGGAAACCTCGGCGGAGGGTGGAGATGCATTTGGAGAGTATTTCTAGAGTTATAGGTTGCCTGGGGTCTGGGTTGTTAGGTTGGGTTCTCTGGATGCCTTTGATGAGTAGCGATGTCTGGGAATTGGCTATTTCTGGGGAGGGTGAGCCGAGAATTAGTTTATGAAAAAATTGTAATCCACTTAGATAACCTTTAATAGAGTTGGCTCGGAGGTTCTTAGTGTTGTAAAGGTGGGATATGAATGAGGTGATGGTGAGCAGGGAAAAATGGGGGAAAGGCAGGTTGTAAATGGAATGGAAAGTCTTGAAGCTCTTCCATGCAGTTAGATATGATTGGAGGGTTCGGAGGGAAACTGCTTGGAGGATTGTGTTTCGTGAGGTGTCAAGGAGTTTTTTAAGAGGATGGTTTATGGGAATATTAGTTCTGAATAGTGAGGAACTGGGGTTGGGCACTTCTGGTGCCAGCAGCTTGAATTTCTGGAAAGCAAAACGAGAGAGAGAGTCTGCTATTTGGTTTTTTGCTCCGGGGACATGTTTTGCAATCATGATAAATTGACTGCAGGCTGAGATCCAAGGGAGGCGTCTGAGGAAAGGCATGAGTGCGGAGGAGTGTGAACGGCCTTTGTTAATGCAATGTACGGTGGCTTCATTGTCGCAATGTACTAGAATGCTATTGGCAGACCATTCTTTCCCCCACAGGAAGGCGGCTATTACCAGTACAGCTCGAACAGTGCTGAGGAAAATGACTGTTGCAATGTGTCTGACAGCTGGGGTGGCCATGTAGAACCACCGGCCCTGGTAATAGCCCCCGAAACCGATAGAGGGTGCTGCATCTGTGAACAATTGAATGTCCACGGGGAGAGAGACTAGATTATTGTAAAAAAAAAAAAGAAATACCGTTCCATTGTTTGAGGAAGAGTGTCCAAAGGCTGAGCTCATTACAACACAAACTGGTTAAAGTGAGTTGGTCCTCGAGAGCGTGCACAGAGGATGCTAGAGAGAGGAGATGGGAGATGAATGAGCGGCCTTGCGGGATTATGCGCATCGCGAAATTAAGGTGGCCGAGCAGAGATAGTAGTTCGCGTTTTGAACACTTTGGGCTGTCTAGGAGGTTTGAAGCGATCCGAATAATCCTGTCAATTTTTTCTTTGGGTAGTGCTGCTTGGAATTTCTCTGAATTTAGGTTAATGCCCAGAAATTCGATGGATGTGGCTGGGCCCATAGTTTTATCTTGGGCGATTGGGATTCCGAGCTCGCTGAAGACTTTTTGAACGGTGAGGAGATGGGCGGCTGGGATTGCGTCGGGGGGCGAGATGATTAGGAAATCGTCGAGCTGGTGAATAATGTAAGGGATTTCGTGGTTGTTAGAAAGGATCCAACAAATCGCTTCTGATAGCATGTCAAAAATCTTTGGGCTGCTTTTGCACCCGAAAGTTAGGCGGACGGCGAAATAGAACATGTTACGCCAACGCACTCCGAATAAATGCCAAAAATCCGGGTGGATGGGCATTACCTTGAACGCTGAAGTGATGTCGATTTTAGCGAGCCAAGCGTTGCGACCGGCGTTTTTAATCAGGGTGATAGCTTGATCAATGTTATGGTAATGAAGAGAGTACTCTTCTAGAGGAATCAGACTGTTTATGCTAGGGTGCAGGGAATTGTGTGGGGCTGAGAGGTCGACTATTAGACGTTTTTTACCTGAAAATTTTCTGGTGGCCACGCCAATAGGGCTGATACGGAAATGTGCAAAAGGTGGGGCGTTAAAAGGACCGATCATGAAACCTGAGTCAATCTCTTTTTTGATCAGGTTGTCCACTATGTCAGGTTCAGCAAGGGCGGATTGGAGGTTATCACAGATAATATTTTGGGTGGGCAGGCTTTCGACGCCGGGTTTGAAGCCGTGCTCGAGACCGGACAGGAGGAAATGTTTAAAATTGGTGTCAGGGTGCATGGATAATTCTACGTCTAAGTGAGAGATGTTCACGGGAGTCGATAAGTATTTTGATAAATCTTTATTTTTTAGAACTTTTTATGGGGCAAATGGTGCGGGCGTGGGCGCGGCCACAATAATTGCATAAATGCAGGAAACTACAGCGCTGTCTTGTGCACTTTCCTATGTTGAAGTTACCGCAGACTTGGCTTCTGGAAGTGAAGTTGTTTTTCCAAATGGCATTTGTGGCGGAGGGATTGGAGTTTGTATTGGCTTGCCGCGGGACGTAGCTTGTAGATTTCGGTTGTGGTGAATCGGGGCTGTGAAGAGGTTTTGACAGAGGGCAGGCTGAGGTGTTGTGTGACAATGACCTACAGATCGCGCATGAAATGTTGCGGCAGCCTAAAAACACTCTGTTGTGTAATTCCATATCCAGAGCGCCCCAGTATGGGCATTGGTTCCACTGGGCTACTCGAACTGCACATTTGGCGGAAAACAGTTTGTGGTATGTGTAAAAGTGTGTCCCTCCGTACGATACTGCGAGTTCTGCTATTATTGCGAGATAATCGTTCAGTTCTCGTCTCCTGTGGGGTAGAGCGGCACATATGACGTCACTGTAGCGGCTGAAAGCTAAGCAAAACTTGGCAAAGGAAAGAGTGTGGGATGTATTATGAGGAGGGTTTTTTAAAGTGACTGAAAAATCGCCGCAGTCGATTTGGCGATCTGGTGTGGGAGGCGGAAGTAAAGACAGTAAAGATGACAAGTCGATGTCTGTACCTGCGAGTATCTGTGCTCTGATGTTGTTGGCTAGAGGGGGCGGATCAAAAACTGGGGCGTTTGGTGGAATAGCCAGTGGAGCAGCAGAAAGCAGGGTGAAAGTAGATTTAGTTTGAGAGAGGACATTAGGAGGAAAAGCAGCAGGGGCCACATGCGGAGGCAGCCTCACACTTAGGTCGGCCCCTGGGGCTTGGGGAGGAGCAGATAGGTTAGAAGGAGGGAGAGTTGGGGGAAAAGGGAGGGGAGTCTGGGCCTGCACCGCTAACGGAGGCAGCCTCACGTTAGGATTAGATGGGGGGCTGCAGGCCAGACGTAAGGGAGAGAGTTAGAAAAGGGTATGCATTGGTGAGGCTGAGCTTGTACTGCTGGCGGAGGCGAGCTCGTGCTTAGAGGATAGCGAATGTTGATAGAGGCTGGCTGAGGAGATCCGATGTGTCGCTCGGCTGTGAGGGGGGGCGAGCTGGGCCTGGCGGCTGCAGAACCCGGCGCGCGACCCAGACTTGCAGAGGGCCTGCTGCTGCGGTGAGATAGGGATTTTGAAGAGCATGGTTTTGATGGAATCCGGGTTTTTCTTGCTTTCTTTGAGGTTTTTTGGAGAGAAGAAGTTGACTGAAGAGAGACGAATAATTGGTATAAATCAGCTTTTCTCGAGTTCCTAGGGATTTGGACGCTGGCGTTGGATAAAGCCTGTCTCAATCCTAACACAGTCCATTTCTCTATGGCAGGAATCGATGAGTGTGCTGAAGTGGCAGAGGACGCTGAAGATGAGGAAGATGGATGCCTTGAAGGTGGAGGTGAGGGCAAGCCTCGGCGTCGTGGGGTTTGGGAAGCGGCGCGGCTGGGCCGGCGACCGCGCGGTGTAGTTGGCTGCTCGGCTGCAGAATCTAGTTGAGCGTGAGTGCTCATTGCATCGGCGGAATGCGATGGAGAAACCGGAGTCAAGAGAAGGTCGTCATCAGACGGGTAGAGCTTAATCTCGGACATTGCTGCAAAGGCGTGGCAGAAGCCGTAAACTGACGAGAGATGCCGAAAAATGTCGAGATATGTGGGTGAGTCAAAACATGTCTATTTATGCACGTTTCCTCCCCTGCTGATAGGATGAGGTGTAATTGCTGATGACGTGTTGCTTGCGTTAATCCTTTGAACGTGCTCCTCCCGAACTTTGTTAATAAAACATAATTTTGCATAATGAGGGTATTCTCTGGATAATTTTGGGAGTGACCAAGCCAAAATGGTCACTGTCTCATTTCCGTCCAAACGATAACATCCATCAATAACCTTACGATACATACTTGGAATCAAATTTAGACCCTCAGTTGAATTTAGGCATGGGTATTTAACCCATGATGGATGGTTATCAGTTATCTCACATTCCCAATTGGTTGAAAAGGCATGAAATCGACCTGTCCAGAGAGAAATTTGAATCCATATCAAGAAAGATAATGCAGTCAATATTAGAACTTCGAAAGAGATCGGAGTTGCAGAGGTGGTCTAAATAAAAATAAACAATGAAAGAATAGATAACTCCCATAATAATCTTTCTAAGCTTCTAGTTTCCGAAAGTGTCATTAATTTAACAGGCAAATAGCTTATACCATCTCAATTGCGGGACATCTTAACATTTTTCTTTTTCAAAAACAGAAATAAAAAATGAAACAAATTCAAATAATCATTTCAATCATTATTTCCAGTAAAGAAAATTATTTCACAGTATTCAAACCATGTTAACATTCCAAATTTCAAAATCAAATAATAATGATTTCCTTTAAAGTCAATTTTGTTCTCAGTATCTCAGTTTGTTAAATCGGCTTATGGGTCAGCAACAAATGACTAAAATCTCAACCTTTTTATTCATACCTGTCATTTGGCTCATCAGATACTCATTAGGTTTGCTATCTTTCAAATTTGTTAAGTTGGACAAGAACTGTCAGATTTTCACAATATATTAATTTAAAAATGTTCTTAAATTGATCCAAATTCATATCTGAATTTTTCTGTTCACATTCTATTACTTTTCAAGGTATTTCTCTATCAAATGTTTAGTCTTTCTGATCCCAAAAATATTATCAGCATTAGTAGTTATATAATGCACTATGTCTCAAAGATGATTTATGGCCTAATTTATGGTGTGATTTATGGGTGTAATTTATGGCTGTACCCTGTGTCCGGCTGTCCACCTGGCACTCAAACTGTCCGGTGAATGTTTGACAGACAGGTGTTTAGGGCTTAAATGTGTGTGTGTTGTTGCCCCTGATAGGCTGCTCACTGGGTGTCAAAGGTTTTTATGGTTAGATTTACAACTTAGCGTCACAGACAGGCAAGTCAGAGTGTCAATCAAATAAAGG
Source organism: Rhodeus uyekii (assembly GCA_037043235.1). Taxonomy (NCBI): domain Eukaryota; kingdom Metazoa; phylum Chordata; class Actinopteri; order Cypriniformes; family Acheilognathidae; genus Rhodeus; species Rhodeus uyekii. The sequence goes on from JAWRVZ010000160.1 coordinate 1,591,560, forward strand.
TACAGATGATTTTATGGTTTGATATATGATGATGGATGGATCTTAACCAGAGTGCCATTGAAATGGTGCTGCTCCTCTCCTGTCTTCTGGCTCCATCCAGTCTGGTGGGGGGAAAGCGGTTGGGGGTCATGATTGTTTCTTTGATTGTCTGTGGGGAAAGTAACCCAAGCAAGTTTTACATTGTTAACACCCAGCGTCAAAATCAGTGTTGTTTGATCTAAAAACTGAAAGCAGAGAGTTGTGTTATAGAACTATTTTATATAATGATATCGTTATTTTATATCATGATGAGCAAAGAAGATGACTGTGGTTTACCTACCAGAAGAAGAAAAGATTCTGTTTGCATTTTAGCAATGATAAGGGCCCAGACATCCGATCCCTGGTTTTTCTACTATCCATCTCCCACTGTGATGCAGTTGAGGGTCTGATGGCCTGTTTGTTAACAGTCATGCAGCACACACCAGTTCTCCTGAAAGACTTTAAAAAGTATACCTTGTTCAAATGAGGCATTCCAATAAAATAATTCATTCTTCATTCACTTCACTATAAAATATCTGAGTAATATGGAAAATGTTGATTTAAACATTTAAAATGGTTAAAAACTGTTCAAACTATCTAATGTCTTGAAAATTAGTATAAATATATATTTTCCTGTACTTTATTATGCTTCAAATTAATTGCATCCGTTTTCAACAGACTCAAAAAACAAAAGCATGTTGTAAGTCGACACCTCTGCGATCAGAACTTGAGTGTTTAAACTGAAAAAACAAAAGCTATTTAAGATTGTAATCCGTGTATTAAATAAAGGTTCCTCTTAGCTCTTATCTCATAGTGATGGAAAATGGTTTTATACTGTTTTGATTTATCTTCAGATTGCATACTAAAATGTTAGTGTTAACATTTAGTTATTTAATACTATGGGAAACTTAGTCATATTTGATAAAGTTTTGTTATAAACCTCTGATTAGAGAATTAATCAGACTGTTGTACATTAAAATAATTGAAAATATATTATGTAAAATTACTTTCTCACAAATGCGTTATACGAATCACAAGTTTACCTAAACTACTTTATAGACATCTTACCCAAACGTTTTTAATCTTACACTTTAAAAAAATGTTTACACAATAGAAGTAGTTTTCGAGGCCCCACTCAGTGAAACATTCACTCATATACCGGATCTTCAGACCAAATCTGCAAAACCGCACGCGCATTATAAGTTTACAAACATATAGCATACAGTTAACACAATGTTTTCAGAAAGAAAAAAACATTATTTTAATCCTTAAGCATACCTAATTTGATCACTTAGACATCAAAACACAGCGTTTCTGTTTGATTAAAAAAATATACTGAATATAAGTCATCACCTTTTACTTCTACAACACTTTATACCATTAACAAGCAAAAGATATAATAGAGTAGAGTCTTACATTTTTCACATCCGTGGGGTGTTTAACGTGTATATGACTATGAGGTTTGTGTAGAATTACTATACAAGAACATAGTTTTTGCATAAATTGTTTGCTTTTGTCCCAAAAGGTGTGCGTGTGTCTGTTTTGTTTGCATGCATGCATGCGTGTGTGTGTGTGTGTGTGTGTGTGTGTATTTGTTTGTTTGTATGTATCTGTCTGTTTGCGTGTGTTTGTGTGTCTGTTTTTTTGTTTGTGTGCATGCATGTCTGTTTGTATTTTCATGTCTGTTTGTTTGTATGTGTCTATTTTGTTTGCGTGCATGCATGTGTGTGAGTGTCTGTTTGTTTATATGTGTGTGTGTGTGTGTTTGTTTGTTTGTTTGTTTGTGTGTGTGTCTTTTTGTTTGTTTGTTTCTGCTTGTTTGTGTCTGCTTGTTTGTGTGTGTGTGTGTGTGTGTATGTGTGTGTGTCTGTTTGAGTTTGTGTTTTTGTTTCAATTAAATTTCAAATTCGAAGTAAAAATAAAAACACCCATTGTTTAAACATGTATACATCACTAAAGCACTGCATGTTGTCTGTTATGTTTAAACAAAACTTTTGCTGTCGTTATTTATTATATTTTAAATATCCTGATGACCAGCGTTGTTTCTGTGCGAGCAAACTGTAATGAACACGACTCGTTTGCACATGAAAACTCTGTTTGAAAACTTTAGATCCTCTGTTTGTGACATAATGATCACATCAGAAAACATTTGTATTGTATGACTAAACTTTTTCTTTTGACAAAGCTACATTTCAGATTTATTCACCCGAGGTGTTTAACAGCCACAGGATAACATGTTGTTGTTAACATGATTAAACCTAATCATGGTGTGTATTTTCACACCTGGAACTCATAACTTTGTTCATATCAAACAAGTACTGTTTGATACATTTTGACTATTTGACTTGTAAGTCTCACGCTATTTCAAAATTATTTACTAAAAACATTAACTGCACCAGAATCACGTGCTTTGTAAACAACTCTTTTATTTTTTTATTTGAATTTACTCTACCAGATTAGTCATATTCTCAAGATTCCAGACGACCGGTGATTTTTGTTTTGTTGGACTTTGTTTTTAGGCTAAAACTCTTTGAGACCTATCAACAATACAGGAATAAATCATATACATATATATATAAACAAAAAATATACAAAGTACAAAATAATAATACAAATAAAGTAATTGTCTTTCTATATGAATGTTTGACTAAATTGATATTTCTTTTAGAGCAACTTTTCACCTGTCTATGTGGTTGGAATCTTATGAATCATCAACATGAAAACTAAGTCTTGCTGTTTTACTCTTTTTACAACTGTTGCACATTCAATTACAGTTAGAGGTTGTTCAATACAGATCCACACACTCGTAAGGCTATAGATACATCTCAAACACTAGCTTTACACAGGTATAATGGACACACAAACCCCTGTGTAGTTCAAGAGGGCCGTTTACTGAGAACAGCATGCAAGAAAGGGCCATTTTCTAATGAATTCAGAGAAAACATTCATAAGCAGTTGTGAAAGTTTCTAAGTTTGGCTTTGTAAAGGTTTTGTTCTTCTACTACACCACTAGATTTAGATGACACTATTCACATGTCTTGCTGGATTGTATTGTTTTAGATGAAGACTCTTCTTTGAGATCCAGCAACATTAAGAGTTTAATGAGGAATTTAAGTAATAGTCTTTATGGTTGGGGCTTTTTGACAAAAATGTATATTTCTTTTAGTGCAACTTTCCAGCTATCTATGATATGGGATCACATGAAGCATCAACACAGAAAGTCAGTTTTAAAACTGATTTAAAACTATTACAATTGAATCACAAAAAAGGGGCATACCATACAAGAAAAGCAACGGTTACAATGCATACGGAATACAGAAAACTCATGCATGAACAATTTGTGCGTTTGCTACATGTTTGTAAATGTGTAGTTTGACAAATAACCGTTTTATTACGCCACTGGATGACATTTTAGACGACAACTAAAACAATCTAAGTTCATGCTTTTACTCATCTGGGAAAGCGTGTGTGATGAACATAGACCGTTCATTTAAGAAACTTGTATGACTAAACTTTCTCTCTTGACAAACCAGCATTTTCAAAAATTTTGCTAGACGTTAAGATTATAACGTTTTATCAACTATTATCGTCATCTTGGACTCAAATGTAGCCACTGTTCTGGAATACTTCACATAAGTTGTAATTCACATTTTACAATGTGTAAATAGATGTGCCAAAAGTTGTCAGATGTGTTAGAGGGAACGTACCACAACGTTTTAACGCAAACACACTTGAGGTCTAACGCTACATGCATTCTAAAAGGCTAAAGATACAATTCGAACATAAACTTTATACAAAATGATGTGTGCGCAATTTACAAATACAGCATAAGAAAATTAAATGTCAGTCCTTCTACACCAGTGTTTAAACGGTGATATTTTTTCCGGTCTGTCTATGAAGTGACTAGAAGATGCATGATAGGCCCAGGCCTCCACATGAAATCAGCGAGTCTAGCTGACTTGTACAACTGTTACACTTAAAACAAGACTATATATAAGACCCTCCCCTGTGACGATCATGAACCCATCTCTAACCGGACCAAATTGGACTTGAATTGTTGTATAATAATCATGCACTGTTTGGCTGTTGGCCAGAGGAGAACTGGTCCCACGACTGAGCCTGGTTTCTCCCAAGGTTTTTTCTCCATTCTATTCTTCATTCGTTACGTCACCTGCCGGAGTTTTGGTTCCTTGCCGCTGTCGCCTATGGCTTGCTCAGTTGGGGAAACGTAACACTTAAAATTCATTAATTGTATTGATTCAGCTGCTCTTTTGGGGCTTCTGTTCAGCCAAACAAACTTTGTTTATATTGTTTTTCCTGTAAAGCTGCTTCGAAACAATCTACATTGTAAAAAGCGCTATATAAATAAAGGTGACTTGACTTGACTTGACTATCGATTAAGTCACACATTACAAGAGGTCACCAGCACACTATTTCGTCTAAATTTATTTGTAATTTAGGCTTTCCAGTACAGCTCAAACAGTAGAGAGTGGTGCTTGCAACATCAAAGTCATGGGTTTGATTCCCAGGGAAAGCAAAAACTGATTAGAATGTCAATGTGTTTCTTGAATGCAATGCAAGTCACTATGGATAAAAGCGTCTGATAATTGCATAAATGTTAATGTTGTTCCTCACCAGCTGAATGCCATACATAATTAACATATCTTACCTTGTCACAATTGTAAATATTTGTTTAGCTTAAATATTGCTATTAGCATCAAAGTGCATGCCAAATGCTAGTGAAGAGATAATCTACAGATT